>BGPR01011679.1:0-47655 GCA_013235015.1 Araneus ventricosus | reverse complement strand
AACACGGAAATTATTTCATCATTCACTATCCTTCCACGGTCTTTTTTCCATCGATGGTTCTTTCTATTTATCTACAATATTTAGTTTCGGCACTTAATTAATCAAATAGGAACGTTTTTTTCCCTCTGGGATTCTTTCTCAAATAACGTGCTCCCCATCCGTAATGGAATGCAACAGTTTGAATTATGGTCATTTGGACACAGACGACATTTTGGCATGTGGCCAAGCCAAGTACAGAGAAACCGACACTGTCATTTGGCGGTCATCCGAGCAATTTTCATGCAACACGGAGATTTGATGTGTAAGACAACGACGAAAGCTTAAGCCCGAAACAATTTGAAACGAAACAAATCAATTGCATACACCTTACATTCAGAAAACTATATATTATCTTATTATATTTATTAAATGTTTATTAAAATTTTGATGCAATATGGAGACTTGATGGGCAAGAAAAAGACTTCAGTCCGAAACAATTAGAAATGAGATAAATTATTTGCTCACATTTTACATTCAGCATTAAAATTCCGTAAAATATTTATTTATTTATTTAAGTTCAAATATTTATTAAAACATTTTCATTTAACATAGATACTTCATGTATAAGACAAAGGCGAAAGCTAAAGTCTAAAACAATTTGAGAGGAGGCCAATTATTCATCATTAAAATTTTAAAGCTATATATTATCTTATTATATTTATTAAATGTATGTTAAAATTTTCATGCAACACGGAGACTTGAAGAGCAAGACAAAGACTTAAGTCCGAAACAATTAGAAATGAGACAAATTATTTGCTCACATCTTTCATTCATCATTCAAATTCCGTAAAATATTTATTTATTTATTTAAGTTCAAATATTTATTAAAACATTTTCATGTAGCATAGATACTTTATGTATAAGACAAAGGCGAAAGAAAAAAATAATTTGAAAGTAGACAAATTATTCATCATTCAAATTTTCAAACTGTATATTATATTATAATATTTATTAAATGTTTATCAAAATTTTCATGCGACATGGAGACTTGATACGTAAGACAAAGATTTGTCGTCTGTGTCCAAATGACCAAAATTCGAACTGTTACATTTCATTACGGATGAAGAGCACATTATTCGAGAAAAAATCCCAGATGAGAAAAAAAGTTCCTATACTCAGCATTAAAACTCTCTAAAATATTTATTAATGAGTTTTATAATTTTAGAATAGTTTTAGAGAATTCTTTGAGAAGAAAGAAGCAAGCTTGTTCCTACTGTCGGTTTAAAAATCATTCAAGAATATAAATGAACACTGATAGTTAATGAAAATTTATAGCAATATTAACTATATTCTTTTTTAATCGAGATAAATCACACAGAAAATTGATCGCATTAGTTTTAATGTGTCTGATCAACGAGCTTTCTCAAATTGTTGTATTGTGCTATTTAATTTAAGCGATAAACTTAAAGAAAATGCTTAGAATTTTTTAATTCCTACTTCATTACTGCAAGGAAAAAATCTTTTACTTTCTTTAATTAGTCGCAAAAAGATAAAATGTGTCTGGAGTTAGTAATTAACAGAACTAGGTCAAGTACTACAAAAAATTATTTGTCTAGGGAACAATTACCATTAAAACAATAAATATTAACTGAAAAATATATCTATTATGTTCTCATTGTAAACATTTGAGTTTAATAAAGCATTTCAGATGAATTATTTACTTTCAAGCTTACATGTTCCGAATGTGTCCTATATTTCTTCATAAAAGCTTTTTAAAAGTACTTTAAACTAATAGTAATAAATTCGGAATAAAGTGCATATTCATATTCTAAAACTGAGTGTTTCAATAAAATTAATTAAATAACACTCTATTTTCTTTTCCATCTAGACAGAATTCTCATAGCAAAATAGTCACTTTGTAGCAAAGAAAAGCGTTGGAATTTATTTCTTCTAAAATGGATTATAGGTCCGTTTTGCAACAACTCGAATGTTACTTTGTAATAGATTTCATAATTTTGAATCGTGGCTAAATAATTGGTATGATATCTGAGCCAGAACCCAGTCTCCTAATTTTCACACCAAGTCATCAGCAGGACATTTGGACAAGTTAGATTCGCCGTTCTCCTGCCACGTGCAAACGGATTATCTTCGCTGGAATTGGGCCTTGAAAACGATATCATCCAACTCTGAAGTCGAGGCTATAACACCAGCCCCCCCCCCTTCTCAAAGAGCATGATAAAAAAAAGTATAGAATAGCATATCACGGAAGGATGGTGGATGAATATTCTTAGTATGCTTAACTTCTCGTTTCGAAACCACACGAAGGTTATCTTGGAATCAATTTTGATCAGTGGTCAGATGACGAGTTCAACTCCTGAAAAGGAATCTCCTCTTCCATGCTTACCAGCGTATGCAGTGGCGTATCGACGGGGGTGCAAAGGGGTACAGATTCTCCGGCGCCAGTCTTAAGCAGCGTCATGGAGACAAAACTTTATCGCATTTGTGTTACTTTTTAAAGCCAAATATGACTAGGGAACCAAAAAAAATAATACCGTGCCTAATTGCACAAGATGCTCTAGATTATTGGTATGATATCTTCAAGAAATATCGTTCAGCATTCAGAATATCGAACAATGTCGCAAAAATATCGTGCAATATATTTGTGCTAATAGGGTCGGGTGCCGTTTAGACATGCTCAGCCACTGATCGCGATTGAGGGAGGGGGAAGCAAAAAAATCATCTAATACCTAGCGCGACTTACCCTCGTTACGCTACTGAGAGTGTGATACTCAACGGATTTGACACGCTGACTACCAAACATGAAATAACATGCTGACTACCAACTACGAGCTAACATGTAGATGGCGGTCTTGTCCAAGATGCAGACTAAGAAATATCTCGTAGAAACTTTACTAGTCATTTTCAAATGTCATTATTAGCCATGAAAACAATTGGTTTCTGGGTACAAAACTGCAATCTGGCTTGGCAGTCAACTTGGTAATGTGCTCAAGGCGGATCTCCCGTGGAATCGCATATCGAACTAGCTATCCTCCCGTCATAAACTCGAAACTTTCCCGCGAGACTACTGCCACCCTGGAGGATAAATAACACACCAGTAGACAGATATAGTTTTGGAACTGCAAATAATCAAGAGGTAAGTTCTGAAAATTGGATCGATAAAAATCTTATTTTTCTGACGAAGTACAAAGAGAAATAAAAATTGTCTGCTTCTAAAACAATATTTATACAGATATCCTAACATTTAAATATATCTCATGTTAAAACTTTCTCTTCAAAATTGGCATTTGTTAAAGCTTTGAAATACATATTAAAATAATTACGATTATAGAGAAGAAAGCGGTCATGTTTTGAATTATCAGTTGTTTAAATGCTGGAAATGTCATAACCACAGTTTAGCATTCAATTCTGCATAAAATGAGAATTTTCCGCTTAAATCGTATTAAATAAATATTTATTTTATAAAATCTCTTATTATTATGTCAAATAACTTTGAAAATGTCGCATGATATGTTTTAATCTCTTTTATTAATGAGTATCCGTAATTCTCAGTAACTCATGTGTTATTTTCAATTACAGCTCATATCATTATCCTGTATTATTTAGCATACATGGTTATGTAAATATCAGAGCTAGTGTGATATCTAAACAGCAACTCAAAATCGTGTTTTGACTGCAATGTCTGCTTGAGAAATTTAGAATGCATCGAAACATTTTTATTACATGATTCTACAACACAAATGTTATCTTATTCTAATGTCTAAAAGGTCATTTAAAAGAAATAAGACATTAATAAAAAATTTGATAAAATATTAAATTATCAACGACGTTTCAGTCGCATTTTTTCAGTACTTATTTATGCAAATCGCAGTTAAAATTACAGTCTTACATTTTATTTACGGAAATTTTTTTCATCGTTTTAAACTTTATTATTAGATGTACTGTAGTAGTCGGTTCATAAGACCAATTGGCTTTCTGAAATAGTTAGGTAATCCGAAGTCTTAACTCTTCAAGCATCGAAATTCTGGCAGTTGGCATTGAACTTAATTCCAATTTTTCTTATTTTAAGCATTAACAAATAGCCAAGTTACAGAATTACTTATTCACCGGTAGATGAACTTCAAGATGATTATTTGTGAGAGATAGGAAGTAAACAGAGGTTTTGCAGAACCTGCGATGCATAGAAAATATTTATATTTGCCAATACATTATTTATAGGATAATAACCCATAATCTTTCATATGCTTCTTACTGTATTCGAGAAAGTACATTTCGTTCTCAGAATAAGGAGGGGAAGTATATCATAACTAACAACTTCTCATGAAAGGAAATGCTATTTACTTCCTCTAAATTGACTTATAGCGTGTCTAAAATTGCTTTTTGGATGAAAGATTCGTCTTCTTTTATTTCATTTTAGCGCCAAATTTATCCCAGGTGGATGTGGAACAGTAAGTGTTTTCGGAAGCAATTTGTGGTCACTGAAAGATCGTTGTTAAATAAACGGTTTTCTCTACCATTTACTTAAAAACCATCTCTTGTTTGTATTATGCCATTTTGATATAATTGCAAGTGCTTTGGCTTACTTGAACAATTAATTAACTATTTTCTTTTGCGGTCCGTCAAATGTGGATAAAATATGTGAAATTTAAAAAGTTACCCAATACTTAATACTATGTTTTTCGCATCGTAAGAGCTTTTTAAAAAATTAAACGAAATGAAAAGTCTGCACTCATAAATGGTCTTTAACTTTTTCGTGCATGAAGTATACAAAGAGAAAGTACCCTAATTACTAAAAAAATGAAATCAAAATTTTTATCATTCTTCGCGTTTTAACATCTCCAAGTCTCAAACAAAATTTGGAATTATGACTGTCTGTCTGTGAACAAGATAACTAAAAAACACAATAGAAGGATCAAATTCTATTTGTGTTCTATAAGTGGCAAGTTTCATATTTAACCCGTCAGCACACGCATTCGGTCTTTTTGACCTCACAATTTCTCTTTCGTTATGAAATTCTAGGAATTTCTAAAATCTTGCCCTTGTTACTTCCTATCTCTTTAATCCCGAAGCGCCTTTTTTAATCTAGACGCTTTGAGGATGCGACATGAATTGGACTCTTCCAACCTCAGCGGTCATTTACCCCACCACCACGACCCCTGCTATAACCTTCCCTTAAAGCACACGAAGATGGGCTGTGATGAGCAAGGATAATTAGACCCCCTACCCCGCTTATCTCCTAAACGATTTCAGAACCATACCTCAACCTGAGGCGAAACGCCTCAGACAGGCCTTCGTCGCTGTTATGGAGAAATTTCTAGGCCGCCCCAGACCGACTCGTTCGGTATGACAGAACTATACCTTCATGGGGGAGCTAGAAGAAGATAAGCACAGCAGACACAGGTGAAACGGGGTTTCTCATTTTTATTGGGGGATTGGGGTCAAATTGACCCGTGTGTGCGTTATCGTTTCAGATATATTTAACGTTATGATTATGACAGCGTACGTCGTGCC
This sequence comes from Araneus ventricosus, assembly GCA_013235015.1. Taxonomy (NCBI): domain Eukaryota; kingdom Metazoa; phylum Arthropoda; class Arachnida; order Araneae; family Araneidae; genus Araneus; species Araneus ventricosus. The sequence continues at coordinate 42,147 of BGPR01011679.1, read as the reverse complement.
CAGCAGAGAAGAAAAAAATACAGAAAAGGTATGGAAAAATAGTCACAAGTTCAGCTTTCCTTTTTCTTATTGAAAATCGCATTTGTATATGAAATACAAGTTATTTCTACGCAAAAATATTCTTATACTTTGACCATATTTTATTTTTGTACAAATAGCCAATGAAAAAAGGAGTAAGTGTCAAACAATTTGAGGTCAAAATGACCCCGAGCGTGTGTTAATTTTCCAAAAATGGGTGCGTGTGGTGAAAGGGTTAAGTGAAACCAGATTTAACCAAGATAAGTGCTTACGATTTAAAGATTTTGAACTTTATCATTGATAAAGCTACTGGAATATATTTAAACTTTTCTATAGGTTATTTTCATTTAACGAAGTAAATGTTATCCTATATCAAGTTCGGTTTTGGCAAAGCTTATTAGCTTTTCGCCACACACCTTGAAATTGCTCATAAAGGAAGGAATACGAAGATAAACATACACTGCAAATAAAGCCAGATTAGTATGATAAGGTAGGTAAAGGTTATTACGATGATACTATCGCTGCTAAGAATACTGGAGAAAATAATTAATAGACATAAGAATGTCAAATCTGAGTGGTACTCATTTCAAAACACGGGGAAACGAAACGCGCGAAAAAAATTAAGAAATGAAACATCTGGTAAAAATGACCATTTTTTAACTTATAACTCTTTACTCTTACATGCATAAATTAATTTGATATTTAAGACTTTATGACAGTTTTTTTATTGTTTGCACTCCTATGTCACTTTTATTTCGTAATTTATTTGCATCAGGGTTATGAATTATTTATTATACGACAACGAATAAATTTTATTTTAATTATGTAATGTTCACCTATCATTTATTTTTGAAATTTTTTGAGTCATTTGTGCTTCCATATTCTGAAATGTATATCACCGGAATTTCATTTCCTAATATCCACTATTTTATTTGCTCCGCTCTTCAGTAATGTGAACAGGTCTACTTTCATTCCAGTCACCCTGCTATTTCTAGATTTCGAGCTGATGTCATCACTACCAATAAATTTTGTAAAGCCGTTATGAAAATCAGTGAATAAATGTCCAATAACTGCTTAAAGTATGTGATCTATGTAACTAGAAGATAGCATTATCATGCACACACCATTTGGTAAATCTTGGCCATTTGGTAAGATCTCTTATAAGTTATGTATTTGAACTTCTCTCTCTTTCAAAACACTATATTAAGTGCTATTTAATTTTTATTCTTCTCTCCGTTTAATAGCTTCCTAAATTTATGATGAAAATTCTATCTAGGAAGAGAATTTCTCCTTGAGAGAAAACTTCATTTGCGGTAAAGTACAAAAATATCTTTTCTTGCCTTCAATGTTTTCTCTTTTTCACCATCATTAACTGACTTCATATCTATTTTTTTCTCTTTTAGAACCATGTTGAATTATTTTCGATATTTCCACTGAATTTCTTGGAATGCCTAGAAATAGAATTTCATGGTTTCATATTGTGCACGTAAATATTTCTTGCTAACTAGATATTTAAAAGCGTCCTTCACTTAAACCAAGGTTCTTGTCTTTTTATCTTTCCACAGAGACGTGATAAATCTTTACTTACTAATTGATGTTCCATTACAAGCATAGTGAATTCTGAGCACGATTTCAGGCTAAAATTTTAGAGCAGGAAACGTGCCAAAAACCATTTTTTCTACTATAAATTCATCATTCTATTAAGGAAGAATTTAATTTGCGTTTCTGTATATTTTTTCAATGTAACATATTTTATTGCAATGAAACTTTTTCCTTCAACCTTAATTTATATGTAGTGAAGTCTTTTATGATTATATAATTTGTCCTCTGTTCTGTGTTCAAGTGAAGTGAAATTTAAACTGACTTTTTTTCAGATTCAAAACTATACAAGGTCTATTCGGTATGAATGTTATAAATCTGAGTCGTGATTTGATAACAGAGACGACAATTAACGGGGACGCCATTCTCCAAATTTCAAATATAAATAAGTTTGAAGACATTTCACCCAAGGCGACTGATTTAATGGGATCTAAGGCTAAAATCACGACAGATATATGTTGGAATCTAGACTTGAGCAGTTGCACTTTGTCATCAGAACAGCGCGATCGATTAAAATGAATGAAGTTTTAACAAAGACAATCAAACAAATAACTGCAATATTATGTTTGAAACATTTTAAAATACAGAAATTACAATATCTTAGCCCATTATCTGCCATTCTCCCAATTTTGGGACCCTTGTTCTCTAATTATGTTCACCGAAACAGTGCAATTTTTAGCTTTGATTGTTGCATATGACTGTTTAGTGCTATAAAAGGTACAAATCCAAAGGCTACACTACCGCTGGTTCAGATTGACCAACATTCAAATATTGCACCAATTTCATTGACATTTAGAAAAGAGATGAAAGAGGTGTTGAAGGTGCATTAACACACTGTTGACCGGGGGTTGTTTTTTGTAGAAACTGATGTGTGTGTCCGGCGATTTTTCCTAAAAGAGAATAAAAAAGAATCCACATACGATAGAATATAGGCAACTTGTACTTACGATGTCTTTCCGCAATCTGAGGGTTTCTCAATAATACATTTATCGTCAGAATTGATGTAAAAAGTGCACGAGTACACTATTTCGTAAACAATTAAAAATATAACGAAAACAAACGATAAATGGATGATAATCACCATTAAAATGTATAATACTCAGTCAATTAGGTTCGGTTATCAAAAGATGTCATGTGACGGTCCCGGTCAACAACGTATGTTATCAAAAGACGTCATATGACGTTCCAAGTCAACAACGTATGGTTATCAAAAGACGTCATATGACGTTCCCGATCAACAACGTATGGTTATCAAAAGACGTCATATGATGTCTCCGGTCAGTAATGTGTTAACTGAAATCGAAGCAAAATTGGAACTCTGGCTGCGGTGGGATTCTAACCCACGTCTCCGAGGGGATTGATGCCTTAAACCACCACCTTAAGCAGGCCATTCACATCTCTTCCATAATGGAATTTTCGGAACAAGGGGAGAAAAAAATCAATCGTCAGTCTTAAAAACCGGTGGAAATTGGCATAGCAGAATGGCAATGCTGGAATTCAAACGAATTCAAAATCCAACACTTCATACGCCGATTCCAATTTGGGTCCTCGATGCGAGGGTAGCGGTAAGACAAAGGATCTGCCGACATTGAGACCCCGCGTCACGGGTACAAATTAAACTCAAAATCTCCCGTGTAAGGGAAGAGGAGGGGATAGAATTCTGCGACTTTGAACCTTGTCTCAAAACAAACTTTGGAACATCCGTGAATGACGTGCATCATTTTTCGACTTGAATGAATGGAAAAGAAACAGCCTTGGGACAAATGGAATGGAATGGATTACGGATGAATGCCCAGCGTTAGACCGCTCGGCCACGCTACCGTTGATGCGCTCTTGCCGGTATCTAGGAATATTAATCGATTTCAATGGCATTCAGAAAAGACATGAAATAAGTGTTGAGACGACATCGTGCTATAAAAGGTACAAATCCAATAAAAATCAACTTTATAATCAAAAAGAGAATTAATTCTAATTAAAAATTAATTAATCAATTTAATTACAAAAATTCAGAAATATCATTTTCTTTCATATTTCATTCATGCTATCATATTAATGTAATTTTTTGTTGGAAAAGGGAAATAATAGAGTTTTGACAGATAATGGGTTAAAGCATTGCGAAATCTTAAAGTATTATTATTGTTATAATCATTTCATCGCATAAATCATGATAACTGAACACAATTATGAAATCATGAACTAACAGCCATTGCCTATTATAAGCTGTAAATATGTGTAGCTTACTAGGGAAATTTGAACTAACTGACTATATCATTTTCACAATAGGCCACTTATAATACAATTATTTATCTTCAAAAAAAACCAGCACTTGGAGTTTTTCTTAATAATTTGCGAAAGCAACTGCATCTTAAATCGTGAATTTTGAAGATAATTTCCTATTGCATACCTGCCGACAAAATAAAATTACTAAATTTAAATTATCTTGAAACGCTACATAAAAATCGTTTAAATTTTATAATTTAAAACGATTTATTGCACTCAAGTCCGTTTAAATTATGAATTCAAAGTGCTTTAAATGTGAGCGGAAAGAGACTCGCAGAACTCCGTGAGCAGTTAATAAATTTAAATTCCTTTCCAACTATTTTGGCATTCCTTCAAAACATACACCATTAAGGTCAAAACATTATCCAAGCTTGAATTGTTTATCACATTTTTCTTCTTCAGAACATTCAAAACTTTTTTTCCTAGGAGAAGAAAAAAAATTAATTAAATCAATTCCTCTGACTTTCAAATAAAACGAACAAAAGCAGCAATCCAAATTAATTCAGTGTCTGCTCGCTCTGCTACGAGCCTGACATTGAAAAAGTCCCGGAATCGATTGGTACTTACATCGTTTTTCTACACGCTGTCTGCCGGAATCGACCCTGCATACGTGTCCTGAGATCACCTGGCACAGGCAGACTAGTCTGCCACCACCTCTACTTTAGATGCTAGAGCGCTTTTGTCAAAAAGAAATAGAAAAAAAGTAATAATAAGTTTCCCTCTTACGGGAGAATTGATTTTGCTACATGCTCCTGAAGTGTACTGATGGTTCTGTGGTTACCCTTAGCAGTGGACTTCATGAGTAGATTTTGGGATTTTGGAGACTTCAGATGGAAGAAATGTTTATTTCGTTTCCTTTCGCCGCTGTAAAATAAATTTTTATCGTTCAAAATGTTTTCTAGAAGGAGGGAAATGGATGATTTTACTTCAGGGTGGTGCTTCTAAAATTTCGGATCTCAAAATTTTATTGCATTTAAAAGTAGTAAACTATTTGTTAAATAAATTCGAATTCTTGATGGTTTGATTGAATATTTTTACTTATAACCAACAACTGTTTTCTTAGTTAATGTATTAGTGATTTTGGATTGCAGTATATTTGTATAGTAAAATAAATGAATTAAAGTTATTGGTTTAGTTTATTGCATTTACCATTTGCGATTAATATCCGTATAAAAAAATCGCAAAACTTTTATCATCAGAAAATTTTATTGTTATACCAAAATTGGTGAATAAATGAGGAAATGAAGCATAAATTTATAATTAAAAAATGTAGGTCAAAATTATAAATTCAGAAAATTTTAATGAGATATTTTATACAAATATAATTTTTGCTACCAATTTTCCTTGCAAATGTTGAAGAATCTGAAAGATAACGGCATTGTCAGAATTTTGCGATTCCTTAAGCTTTCTCCTCGTTTCAGCTTTGGTTCATGATTCTTAAATTCAGAAGACTTGATTTAATACATAAAGTTGAAATAGAATCGTTAAATGTTGCAAATATCAGCAGCATATTATTTTTTTAAATTGAACTATATCAAAATTAGTACATTTTTATCAATAGTAAATATTTTATCAAAAGTCTTTCGAAGACACCCCGAGAAAGTAAATTTTTAAGAGCACAATAAATTTTTAAATTTTTAACTGAACACAATTAATTTCTGCATGTTTCATCCAAAATTTGTCTGAAGTTCAGTTGCATGAATGAAGGAAACCAGATTAATCTTTTCTTGTGTAAATTTGTTTCCTGTGACCATTATTAACCCTGTTGCATTATGCTATCAGCTAGTTTCTGGGTCCCAACTTTTGCTGTCGGAACTGTTTCGGTTTGTTAACCCTCTAAGTGTTTCACACGTATTTTTCCCTTTCTCATATTGAGTTCAAAAGCAGATGATTTATCTTCATGAGTGTAATTTGTTAAACTACCGTGAATAAAATATACTTGTAGAGGGATGAGACTCATGTTTATATGGAATGCCGCTGTTAAAGAATTAATTCAATTTCAGAAACCATTTTTTATTAGATGGCTAAGTTCCACGACAGAGTACATTAAAAGGTACAAGACGCAAGACAGAGAACAACAACACAAGACAAGTACACAGAAGAAGAAGAGAGAGAGGCATCATGGGAAAAACCCGGATGGCTCTAGTAGCGCCACCTACCATAAAAAGGAGAAGGCAGTGAATTGTATCCGCTACGTACTTAAGATTTCAGAGACTGGATTAAACGCAATAAAGATATAATTCTTTAATTTAAAATGAAATTTTCAGACTTTTAAAACATCAAATAAATAGTTAACCTCTCAGAAGAGAAACAATTTCCCGTCGCATAGGAATGTATAGATACGTAAAGAAACTTTAAAAACATTACATTCAAACGACTTTGTTACCATTTTCTCAAGAACTCGTTTTATGTCTTTTCTATATTTCACAGCAATTACTACCAAGAATTTAAGTTTTAAGAAAAGTGGCGGCGATTGGAAGGCAAAGGGGGGGGGGGAATTTATAGACACCTAAAGTACCCAGGAATAAAGGGGGTAGAGAAAAAAATTTTAAAATTTAGTTACAAAATTAGCTAACTTTCCCGAATAGTGTTGTTATTATTTATAATTCCTTGTAAATGCTAAATTAAAAAATAAATACAGCTAAAACGAAATAAAAATTTAATTTTTTCCTCAAAAAGGAGGGAGGCGATAGCCTCCCCTGCCCTCGAGTCGCCACCACTGGGTAGGAATGATAGATTGCTAGTTTTTTTACTTTCTATATACTTAGATGTGATTTTCTGAAGGCGTAATTAATATAATTAAATAATATTTTGGCAAATAAACATTCCCATAATTTATAAATTTTTCCTCAACAAATTTTATGCTTTAAATTAAAACATTTCACACTAAGGATTTGCATTATGCAAAATTTTAATGACAACTGTTGGAAGATTTCGCTACGCATTTTCTTCAGCAAAAATTTAGTAAGCAAAATCAAACCAACGTTGTTTTTCTTTTATATAACTGAAATACATCTCACCCTTCTCTTAAATAAATAAAACTACTACACTTCAAAAAAATTTGTCCTGATTCGCACACCCATCTTCGTTCTCCTTGCTTTCTTAGGAAACTTATAGCATCCTCCCTTATTTTATTCTAACAGGATATAGAAAGTCATACCTAAAAATAATGGTGCGCCAGAGAGAAAACGGAGAATGCGCTCCCATAACAAGTGATTATCTGGCGCAAACAATCCGCAAATATACATTTTATGATCCAGTCCGTAATTGGATACCGCCACAGCACCTGATCTCCCTTCAGCTAGAATGAACTGTGGTTCAGCTCAACCGCTACACTAGAAGTTTGTAAGGCTTCGTAAATCCCATTCAATCAATTTTCTATTGTATTTTTGCACATGCTTCAATAACTGAGTTTTTGTATGGGTCAAGAAATGTCAGATTATTTGGATTTAGATTTTACGGTTTTTAAAGCATGATTACATGTAAAGACATATGCTTGGTAAATTTTCGGTAATATATTTATACTCTAGGTTGCAAAGTAAAATATACAACACAAATAATATTTAATATAATTATTTACTGCAAAAAAATCAAACATATTTGGTAACTAACCTATACTGATAATTTTGTATTTTTCAATAATATTTGAGAAAATTTTTATAAGGTGGGTAATTTATAAAAGAACATTTACATATGTGGAACATTGAAAATAGTTACAAATTTAATTTTGGGTTCAATTTTTAATTCAAAGTAATTAGTAAAAACATGAATTGCTTAGTTTATTTTTTCTACTAAAAACTTTTCCTCAAATAACAAATGTATGTAAATAATTTTATTAATTAATTCTTATGTTATGCAGAAATGATTGAAAAATGTAGAAAAGTTAATGATCCAAATCAGAAGCATTATGGATTATTATTTAACTTTCAAGTTTGAAACTTTTTCCAAAATAGTTTTCGAAATTTTTAATCCATCACTATTCTGCATTTTCAATCTTATGTGGTGTAAGAATAATGGATTAAAGCAGTACCGCCTTTATGTTTTAAACTGTCTAGCTACTACATCCATTTCTAGCATTCTAATTAAATCTTCCATGGGACATTTTCTTGTCTTTCTCAAATTGTTGCTCGTGCAACACATAGATAGCTTGTTGAAACTATGTTAACATAACCGAGTTTTTTATAATTCGCTTAAATGTTTTTGTTAATATAAAACAACGTGGAGATAGTACAGAAAAATTATTTAAAACAGAAATTTTAAGGAAGCAGTTTAAGCGAAGGGAAATGGAAAAAGAGCAGACGAAGAAACTAGAAGATTGCCAGTTCCTTATTTCCTCAATGAAGTAGGATAGAACTGCCAGTCTAGAGCTCCTATTAGCACTAAATGCTGTACAATATTGCTACGATATCTTCACGATGTTGTGCGGAGTTCAGAATATCGAACAGCGTCGTGGAGACATCGTACAAAAAATAACTAATAATGTTAGTAATCTTGTAGTTTAGTAATCTTGTAATTTATAGTAATCTTGTGCTAATAGGTGCCCTATCCCAGTGCTTTCATTTGTTGTGCGGAATTCAGAATATCAACAGCGTCGTGGAGACATGGTACAATAAATATCTTGTGCTAATAGGGGCCCTATCCAAATATTTTCATTTGCTGTTCGGAATTTAGAATACCGAACAGCGTTGTGGAGGCATGGTACAATAAATATCTTGTGTTAATAGGGGCCCTTTTCCAGTGTTTGCATTATCTAAAGTCACCACACATAAGTCTCTACACCATACAATTTTTAAAATGAAAAAATGAAGACTTTCATGGCATGATCAGTTGCAATAAACTAAATATACCTCAAATTAAGAAGTCCAGAAATGAACAGTTACCAAGAAAAGCAAGAAAAAAATTAAATCTGAGACGTCTCAACTGCTGTTGATCAATACAAATGTGGAAACTTTAGCAGCGCCTTTGAACATAACTTTGCAATCAATGACTTTAAAGGTTTACAAAGACCGCGATAATTTAAAGAAAATCAACTTAATTGGAAATGTAGCTTTGAAGTGTCACTACTGAAATGTATTGAATAATTAAACTTTCCGAAGAATAAATCGAGCTCTTCTGAGGGAGAATTTGAAAGGGAATAATTTCTTTTTGGAAATCTTTAAAGTGAGTTCTATGTTTAAATAGTGGCAATTATTTCTTTTAAGCCTGGTTTCCTCTTATTGCGTGCTTGGATCGTTAATTTTCATTCATGGAAGTCAAAATGAAAAGGTATTTATCTCATTACAACTGACACGTCTAATATCGAAACTTGACAACTATTACAAATTTAAATCTTTCTATGTATAATTGCTTCTATGAAAAACGGTTGTGACAGCTTAATTGCATTTTCAGATACAAATTCTTCATTTATTTTTCTTAATAATAAATGTTTTTTCTTAAGAAATCTGGAGGTTGTTGCGTTGAGTTTGAGAAAGTAATTTATAATGTCGTGTAGATTAAGAATACATTTTTATCAATAAAAAATGTTCAGTTAAAAACTCTGATAAAAATTTCCATGGTAAGTTTTTAAATAATTGGGACAAAATTTTATTTCTGTTAAAATATTTGAGAAAAAATTGAAAAATTAGGACGATATTCGGTTGATCACTGAGCTTGAACTAAAACTGAACGCAAATTTTATTGTTTGTCATTCGTGGTGGTACTAATCCTTCTTAGTATAGTATACAGGAGAGTCTTAAATTATAGGACCCATTTCAAAAATTAATATTGAGGCCGTGGTGGCCTAGTGGTAAGGTCTCGGCTTTGGGGCCGTAGGGCTGCAGGCTCGAAACCCGATTCCACTGAAGATCCGTCCTGTTTGAGGCCTGCTGCTCGCTAAATCATACACAGTGACCAAACGTCCTCCCGTTAGAGTGGCGTGGAAATTTAGAGCGGGGGCTGCCGGCTCAGGTATCGTCCTCGTCATCTGACCATGGCTCAAAATTACGAGGTCCGTCCCAAAATAGCGCTCGTGTTGCTTCAGAACGGTACGTTAATATAGCTAAACTAAACTTCAAAAATTTATAAAAAAGTTAATCATGTAACCACTGCGGTTTTTTTAAATTGAAGGGAAAATAAAATGGCTTTCCTTTTTCATCGGATAAATGGCGTACCAATACGGCTTTCTCAATTTGCTATAGCGAGAGATTTCCATACCTAATGGTTTCCAATCAGCAGAAGCCGATGCGCGTTTTCTGGTTTACTTTTTTAGTATTTCTTGAAGATCTCGAAAACTATTCAGTTTTCGAATTAACAAATTAAAGAGCCCAAAATTCCCTACAAATACATGCTTTTATTTTTCTTCTAGCTTTAATAGTTTCGCAGTTAATGGCTTTCGAAAATGGGAGATGTCCAATAATGTGCGACCAACTAGACCACCGTAACAGCTCGTTACCTATCTGAAAAGAAAACTTTTTTTAAATGCGCTCTGATTTAAATCAAATTCGTATTTATAACATTATTGGTTTCTTTTATTAATTTTTGAAATGGGTCCAATAATTTATGAACACTCTGTGTATGGTCATAGTTATGCAATGAGAACCAACAACCATTTCGGTTGACTATCTTTCATTGTGCCTTAGATTACGTATTTATATAACACATAACTGGATTAATTTCACAATTGTTCACAAGTTTAATCGTTTAAAAGCAATTACTTATAATAAATTAATTAATTTTGCATGAATGCAACATTTGAATAATTTTTGTAATAGTTTACTACAAGAATATATTGCAAAATATGTTCATTGGTTTTGGTTCCTGATTGTATAACTGAGGACCATTCGTAGCTTGCAATTTTGTATTTCACTTACACGCATTTAAAATGGCATATATTTATATGTAATTCGGCGACGAGTATTCACGCTTACGATTTCATTCATTTTCATACATTTCTTTTTAAAGGTTTTCTCGCCGAATCATTCTCCGATTCCTCTACCGCCGAATCTTTAATAAACACAGATGATGTTGGAACAATTCTTTGACATAATTTCTTGAGCTAGAGATAGTAAAAATTTATTCCATTTTTTAACCATTTTATTTAAAATATTTTTTTAATGAAATTGATAAATATTCTTATTGGATATTTTTTAATCAGGTTTTTACAAAAAAATATAAATGAAATTTTTTGAATCATTGAATTGAATCATTTTTAAGACTTTAAAGCTAGTACATCAAAATAGCAAACCACTCAGAGGGTTAAGACTGCAGAAAACATTCGAAAATTAAAACTTGCGCGAATTCCCCCCCCCCCCTCTGAAATTTTGATAAAACACTTTTATAAAGTTGCTAAGAAACTCTGGAAAAGTAAATTTAAAATTTAGATAAGGAATTTTAAATGTAAATTTACAAGGTCAATGCCTTTCCCAAATTGTTTATTTCCTTTTCTGTTTAAATGCAAATCAGGTTTCACCACCGATTTAAAACACAGACGAATACCAATACAAAAAAAAGTATGTGCATAAAATCAAACTTCCTACATATACATTACAAGTTTTTCCTTTTAAAAAATAACGTATGCATTATAAATCATCGACCATCTTCAAAAGAACCCTCTTAAATACCTCATCAGTATTCTTCCAAAATCGAACAAGTTCCATAGTCATTCTTCGAGGAAACACCAAACACTCCTGGAGCGGTAACATTTACTGTTGCTTTTTACCGAAACTCAAGCGGACGTTGATCCTGAGGCCATTTTGAGAGATTTGAAATTTCCATTTCGTTTATAGCCCCTGAGGAATTCCGTTTGAATTCTCCGCCAATTTCTAGCTAACCGGAGCAATCCAGTCTTAAGTCCTCTTCCTTGTAAATAGACTTAAGGGAAACGATTTTCCCTTGAGGTATGTTTCAGGAATAACTTGAGGTCTTCTGCTAGGAAACTTTGATGTAGTGTAAGACTTAATTCTCTATGGAGAGAATTTACACCGTATTTATGATATCGAAGTAGTTTGATACACTGGCCACAACTTATAGAATATAAAGAGGCTATTAGCGTCTAAATTTAATGTAGAGTATAAAATATTATTTTAACTGGTTTGGTTTTGGAGACTATAAATATTTTGAAGTCTCTAAGATATGTATTAAAGTTGAACATAAACAGTGGTGGCAATTGGGTGGCAAAAGAAAGGGGGCAAAAATTTTTAGACACCTAAATGTACCTCGTACAACAAAATTTAAATATTTAGTCGCAAAATTTAGGAAAATTAGCTAAATTTAATAACTAGCAATTATTTAAATTTTAATTACTAAATTTTAAATATAAATTAAAATTTAGCAAAATTAGCTAAATTTTAATTTTAATTTTTTTTACATAATTCCTAATTTTAGACAGCTAAAATGAAAAAAAAAATTAAATTCTTCCGTAGAAAGCATAATGATAAACGACAGTGCTTACAAAAACACTGCACTCAGTTAATTGACAGTATCAGGGCCAGGTTTTCATAGGCAAATCTAAGCCATGGTCTAGAGCGAAGTTGCCAGGGAGTGCATACACGGGAGAAATAACCACCAAATATTTACAGACTTTCCAGTATTATTTTGAAAAGGGTATATAAAATGTTTTTGAAATTTACATTCTCTACACGAAATAATTGAAAGATACATTTTTTCGACTTTTGTGGACCGTTTCTTGCTTTTGTACTTCCATGCGATGGAATCGATTTAATAAGATCTGTCCACTTTAGTGACCCTTCAATCTTTTTCACTGAGAAAAGCGAGAACAAAGAAGTTCTAATAGGTATTTCACTCGTTTTCAAGAAATTCGATGAAGTATTTTTGCAGGTGTTAATTTTATGTTATTTCACAAGTAGTGTAATTTTGAATTAAAAATTTAATATGGTTCAAGGATTACAAAGATTTTATTAAGTGATTGAATGTTTCAAAGATAAACTATTGTATATTAAATTTAAAATTATACGTTAACTTTTTGAGAGGGGGCGCAGAATATGCTTTGACCTAGGGCGCAGAAGGGTGTAAATCCGTCCCTGGACAGTACAGTAAAAGCCGAGCGACCTTATTATTCCACCCAGTGAAATATTCCTGTAATTATACTAATGCAATTTGAAAATAACTACCATATTTGAACAGGTTATTTCTGATTCAACACTGTCACCTGTCTTAGACTATAACGAAATAAGCCGGCGTTGGACTCATCGAATTTATGAACCAGAGAGATGCGTATGAGCCGCCCGGAATCTAGAAAAGAACTGGCCGAGGGCATGACGAATAATTCTTGTTCCTGTGAGAAAACCCATTAGTATCAACGTAGGTGACCAACTACCACAGGTGGTTTACAACAAGCGTCCCCTCACAGGTCATTAGCCAACGGGGTACAGTATCATCGGTCTTTTAATTTATGGTTCAGAGGCATTTTCACTTTTACACTATTAGTTCGTAATAGTCTTCTTTTCTTTGGATGTTGAAATACCTTTCTTTTATTTGAAGGTGGAATGTCCGGTGATTGAGCTACTTAGTTCAGCTCGCTGAATGAATTTGATGATCCCACGAATTTTCTGCCTGGAGACGAGGTTATTAGCGACCCTTTTCAGCCATTCTTGTTCGAAGTTTGGAGCTGGCTTCCTCATATGCCAAGACACTGTATAGATACACTCCGTGGCATAGTGAAGTGCCGTACCAATTCCACCACAACTGCAGTAATCGCTGTCAGACAGGTGAAATCTTTTGAGGTAGGCAGGGAAAGGTCCATGTTGAGAGAAGAAGATAACATCCTCTCTAATCCAGTTAGTGGGACGGAGACTAACTGAGGGCATGATGTTATAGATTTTTCTGCCTGTATCGCCATTCTTCCATGAGGTTTGCCACTCCTCAAGCATCCTCTTTCGGAGGAGGCCTTTTATGTGCGGTTTAGGAAGCTTAGTATGTGAATAGGGTTGCCCATGTTGTGTTGCGTCTTTTGCCAGTTGGTCTGCTCTCTCATTGCCTATATTGCCTGCATGCGCTTTAACACAAGAGACTTTTATTCTTGGATTTGAAAGGAGGATTTTGAAAATTTTTCTTGCTGTTTCGTTTGTGCTCTTTGAATTGGAGGATGCCATGATACTTGCTCTATTGTCTAAGTGTATTTTAGAGGTATTGTGGTTTGGCAGATGAGATGCGTATATTACTGCTTCGTGAAGTGCAGTTAGTTCAGCTTGAAATACGGTGTTGTTATCGTTGAGTTTAGCAGACCACTGGTAGACCCAGATGTCATTGGTCAAGACGCAGAAGGCAGCTCCAACTCCGTGTTCGGTTTTCAAGCCATCTGTGAAAATATTTATAATGTCTTTTCGGGCTATATATGCTTCTCCGTCTTCAAAAGAGATTTGGTTCGGTTTGAGATGTTCTAAAGGATGAGTGGACCAGCCTGTTGCCTTCATCTCCAGGTCATGCGGTTGGGTATCTGTAATGAAAGGGGGAAGAGGGATTCTTAGGCGATAAATTGAAGTAAACCTGGCTTCGAACTGTAATTGCACGTGTAGGGGAGGGATGCCGAGTATAGTTTGTAACGCTGCCGTTGGGGTGGTGCGATAAACTCCCAATATATGGAGTAGGAACGGCCTTTGAATCGAAGAAAGTTTCCTCTTCATTTTGAATGTTGGATTGAGACACCAAGCTGAATATCCGTGGGCCAGCATTCTCTCAATAACCGTTTTATAGAGAGTCCATCTGTGTATTTGAGAGATTCCCCAATGATAAACTACAGAAGCAATTATCTAGAAATATATATTTAATCTCAAACACATAATCTGTTGAATATAATTGAATATTGAACAGCAATAGTCATTTGACGCAACTAAAACAGTTCTAACTATTTCGCTTTTACAGTTTTAGTCAATATAGAGGTTTTGGTATTGGTTTTACATGACCTAAAATTGGATTCAGTTCTCAGATATTTTGTTTAAGTTGTTGAATTCGTAAGATAGTAAAAATTGTGAGCATCCATTTTTTTGATTTCGCGAAGTATTAAGGAATCCATGAGTTCAAGCCTAACATCTCAAAATCATTAATGGTATCAAATACATAAACAGTTTTTATTCTACTAGAAAAGTGACATGGTTTCGAAAGACTATGACTCAAGAAAGAAGCTTCGTATTTTTTAAAAAAAAAAGAATTTTAGTGTCATCAATGCTTTGCTAAGCGGTTGAATCTTTTGACCTTTTGATAGTCTTGTGGCATCATCGCCAGCTGTGTACGTTTTGTTATTGACCCTGCTTACCGAATAGTTGTAAAGCATGACACGAGTTGACTGGGAGAAAAATTACAATACAAAAAAAGCGTCATACAATATAATATAAGTATAAAAAAATACAAAAAAAGTGTCATACAATATAATATAAGTATAAAATACAATACAAAAAAACTGGGTAATACAATACAAAACAATATAAGTAATATAATACAATAAAAGTAATATAATACAATAAAAGTAATATAATACAAAATACAAATGTCAGTATAAATACAGTAAAATACAAGCAACAAACATAATAAATAATTACAAACATAAATAATAAATAAAAACAAATATATGTAATAAATAAATAAGCAAACAAAAAATAAGCAAAAAATGGAAATTAATAAAATGTAATAAATAATAAATCAAATTTTTAATAAAACAAAAGAAAGGAAGCGAAATAATATTACAAGAAGTACGAACCCATGCAGCAGTGGCAAGAAGCCAGAAGTACTCGTTTTAAAAAAAACCCGAAGTCTGAGATACAGTTTCGAAAAGAGGTAAAGATGTGTATGTTTGCTGAATTTGCATGCGCGAGACCCGTCCTTCTGGTGATATCATCGCTGGGCCAATGGTGAATAAGCACTGTAGTACATGGCGTCCATAAATTATCTTTACAACTTTAGACTTTAATAACTTTAAAACTGGACTAGATAATACTGACACGATAACTCATAAAGTTTTTTGTTTCCCAGATGAAATAGATTTGACGAAAAATGTGGACGCCACAAGAGAAAGCCGTTTGCTTGCTCTCTCACTTTTTGTTCTCATTTTACCAGCACGCGTGGTTGTACTATACTATAATTTCTTTTTTAATAACTTAGTTGCTCTTTTATGACATATGTTACTGTTTTAAATCTGCATCTTCATTCTTGAGCCTCTAGTGTTGTCAGCACATTGTCACCATACAACATTAATCCTTCTGATTAAAATGAAGTCTTGTGGTTAGATATTAGGTGAAGTGTGGAGTTGATCCAAAATTAAGACATCCTATCACCGCCATCACTCTATATTGATGCCCTATCCACAGTCTCCTGCAAATGGTCCGAATTCGTGGAAATGTTTAAGAACAAAATTTTCTCCATTTTATGTCTGAATAATTATTCCGAGGCAAGACATATTTGTCCTTCTTCGAGAGACAATTATTCTTGGAACGGTTTACAGCCCATGCATGCGAGTGACGTAGATATTTGGTGTTAATAGCTACATGGGACGAATCAGTAAGATTGACCTAGTTATATGCTGATAAACAATATTGTGCGTTAACAATATATTTTATTCAATTTTCTTCTAATATATACTGAAACTTGTCGATTCGGTGCTAATATACGAAACTTTAGGTGGTATTCATGTTTTTTACATTCTCAATTCAAAGAGTAAATGGAACATAATTTATTCTTAATATGCATTTATTTGCTTTATTTCATAAAATCATGAGTTGTTTTACTCTGCGCCGAATGAGTGCATGAATTGGGATTACCAATAGCCCAAACTCATCGCGGAGGTAGTTTCTTGATTTATAGCTTCATGTTATGTCACTTTGCATAAGAAATGTATTTTAGATTGCAAAATCTATAAGCGGAGCAAGTATGCGAAAATACGATTCATGAATTCCTCCTACGGTTTCACCCTTCTGTCCTGAAAGGGTAAAATACCATAGGTTTGCCTGAGTTGTATCGCAGATACAAAGTATCTAGACAGAAGAAACACATGTGTTAGCTAAGGAATCAACCAAAGAGACGACACCACCAAGTTCTTCACCACAGGGAGAATAGAAAACCTACGGGGAAGGATGTGGCGCAATTCGATTGAAGGGAACTAACTGATTCTGACGCGGCGAGGTTATGTAGTTAAGTGAAGATAAGGTATCCAGAGAGAAAAATATGTTAGTATCCTATCTTAGCTCGGATGACAAGCATACTTGATGTCTAAACGACATCAGTAGATCAGCGATCCTTTAAAATTCTAACCGAAGTCAATTAGTAACTAGCCGGCAGACTCTGATGTAGTTTATTGGGTTTCTTTTAAGTTTTACTTTAGGATTAATTAGGCATCTAAAATTAGTTCACTTTGTTTATAAATTAATTGGAAAACACTCCACTAGATGGACTAGCACTTTTTCTTCAGATATTTAAATTGTGAAAAATATCTCCTTTATTTCTGTGGAATGGCCTTTATAAGCGATATAAATAGTAGTTTATAATGGCAGTTTGTAATTAGCAATTTCAATTTTTAATTACTTTTTAAATTTATATTTAAATTGCCTTAGTTACGTCAGTATAAAAATGTAATATTTAAGAAAAGATAAAATGTAATAAGTACTTAAGGAATTATTCGATTGTTCTATATTTTGTTTTATACGGTTTTTGGTCTAATCTTGAATTTAAGTTCTTAACCTGAAGATTACGCTCAGCATGCAGTTCGTCATTTCATATTTAGCTGTTATACTTTTCGAATTTCTAGTGACTAATAATTACAAGTCCATAAATAATATACAAATTGTAATTAGTCCATAAATAATATACAAATTATAAAAGCGGTATAATATATTGGATGGTGAAATAAATATTGTGCTTTGAAAGTTCTTAGTAAAATTTATAGCTTTTGCCTTGATAACAAGGCAATAGTCCGAAAAGAATAAGTTAGGATCAAGAACAACCGAGTCTCAGGCGACGCATATTTTCGATTCTCCCTTTCCCCTTTGGTATCTTATGGCATAAAAGGCAACGTATATATTGTTTTAAAATTTATGTGTCTTATGGGATGCATAATGTGTAGGATAGATATCCTTTTACGCCATGGGAAATATTTATAAAAATGCAACTCCAAATACTGCAAACGACTTAACAAAAATGAACTGAAGATATTTGCATTGTAAAGTCATTCCATATTTGAAGCGGTATATTCAGATTTGAAGCCATAGGAAGAAGAAGTATTCTCTGAAAATATTTTGAAACCCTATTAAAAATTTAAATAAAATCGACACAGGCAATAACATGATAGGAATAGTTATAATATATATAGAATTAATGTCCCAGGAAATTTCATTATTGTTCTTTAAAATATACACCCTTTTTTACAGTAGAAATAATGAAAACAATACCGACATGAATTTTAGGCAATCTGCATTTATAAAAAAATTCGATGATCCTGTTTGATATTCCATTTTAAAGAGATTTCTACACTTGTTTTGACGAAACCATATTGAATTTAGAAGTATATTTTATTCAGAATGTCATTTGGAATTTTAAAAAAAAACTTTTATACCTAAAATAAAAACATATTTATAAATTGAAATTATGCTCAATATCAATAGTTCCATTCATAATAGCTTGGAATTTGAAATAAATTACTTACTTTACCTTCTATATGTTACTTCATGTTAGAATGCTGTTCACTCCTATAAAACACTATAGAATGTTTTCAACAATAATTTCATTAAAATTCAATAATATAAAAGGTTTGAAATTTGCCAATTGCTATTTTTGTTTATTACAGGCTAAAGAGCAATTGCCATTGTTCTTTATTTTTCTAATTTACGATCCTTCTTCCTTGATTTACTTAATGCACTTTCTTAGGTTGCACATAAAAGCATACTTTTGAAATCGTCTCTTAACAAACAACACCACCAAAAAAAATATTGTTTTGCATACAGATGTGTATTAATGCCATTTAATTCATTTAATTATAAGTACCTTTTATAAAATGTATATCTTTTTTTCGATTGAGAGAGAAAAACAAATATCAATTTAAATGGTTCTGCTATCTCAATTTTTTGAAATTTCAAAGAGGAAGGAAATACTCAATTTTTCGCATCTAACAACGAATATTTCGGATTGTGAGCATGAGACCACAAGCTCCACCAGAAAAAAAATTCATAAATATCCGTTATTGATTGCGAAAGCATTGAGCATTTTCTTCCTCTTTGAAATTTGAAAAAAATTGAGATAGGTGGTGTTGCTTGTTAAGCGACGAAATATGACATTAATGCTCTGTCACAATTAAATGGAAGATTAATAATATATAGTTAAGTTTATTAAAGTTAAATTTTATTAATAATCTTTATTTATGTTTTGGTATTTGAAGCAAGTTTACATACAGTTTAGTTAAGTGTAGTAAACGTTAAGATCCCTTTCTGATTACATGAGGGGTATTTTGGGACAACACTGTGAATTTGAGTCATACTTACAAAACAAAAACGACAGCTGAGACGAATAACTTTTTTCTAACTTTCACACCAACATAAGAAAACTTAACGACGACCGATTAACGCGCACCAATCCTCCTTATTCACTTGCTTCCTGTTCTAAATTTTTCTACAGGTAATACATAATCTCAATGGAAACTTTGGAGGGGAGATTTCAACATACGAAAATTGATGATATTGATTAGCAGAACCATTTAAATTGATATTTGTTTTCCTCTCTCACTCGAAATAAAAAAATATATATATATTATAAAAAGTACTTGAAATAGCAAACAGCAAAGGTTTTATAACTGTCTTTCGTTGGATTCAAAATGATTATTTGTTTCTACAGAACAGAGTTTCAAGAGTTTACCGTTATTTTATTCACCACTACTCTTTTCTACTCTAGCTACCTAACTTCACGTATTCCTTTGAAAACAGTTACTGAATGTCACAACTCAACTTCAATGCTTCCCACTTCCACAATAAAACACCAGTAATTTGCAAATCCCACAAGCAACAAAGCATCCTATAAGGTTAGGAAACATAAATATTTATCTTAGCTCCAAAATATTCACCCTGCAACAAATCTATACCTTACGTCTAGAAGAACAAAAAAAAATCAAACACCATTCTTATTCATGAACTTGGCGGAAAAATGTTCTTGAAAATAACTCGCGCTTTTTTTCGCAAAGAAAAGGAAACTAGACTTGATGAAAAATTTATTCACAACAAACACCAAAAAGGAAACATTCAAGAATCAGCAATATTTGTTTTGCATCGGAGTCAGAGTTTTTCAAAACTGTGTCATCCGATGAAGCTCCCATAGAAAATATGAAAGTTGACAACCGGGATGACCCAGTTTTGCTGAGAGCAAAATCCTGTTAAGAACAACAAAAGAGTGCATAAGACCTTTTCCAGGATCAGATAACACCAGAGCTTTACTCACCATCCCTGACACGATGAGAGAAAGGAAATAAAAAAGGAAGCTTTCTGTAGTACTCTAGTGCATGAAATTCACCCCTTAAAGAAGTAGGGCGTATCGATTTTTCCCGTTTAAACAAGTGTCATGACATGAAAACGTGGAGTAAAAAACTATTAAGTTGATGATGTATCGGCGAGGAAATCCAAAGTGACCAATTAAATTTATTTATCTAGTTGTTGTCTAGGGAGCTGAGGAGTCCCATCAATCGAGAAATCGGAAATGATCGGAAGGAAATTGCCCGCTGACCCCGATGCTGGGTTTAAATCACTGTTTGGGTGAATCGTGTAGACTCAATAAGATTGCCTCTGTATTTCCTTTTATATGTAGAAGAAAAAAAACCGGATTGTTTTGAACTAAAATATAAGGTTATCATTTGCATACCAAATGAATAGGCTTCGATTTGTTAGATTAACTCCCCGTTTTCCAAAATCTTTTCGAATTTTTGGTTGGACCTTTTAATTTTAAACTTGGGTCCGCTAACACCTGACACGGCACCCCAGTTTCCATACTTTTTTACTAAACTAACAAAAGAAGACATTTAAGTCACAATACCAGCCATAGATTTAACGAGAACTGAGAACATTTTGATGGATCTTTGGTGAAATCAGATCTCGAATCAAAGATGCTTCAATTCCTGAACCGTATTCGACTTCGAAGTAACTCGTTCAATAAAACAATATATTTTAACTACAATTTAAAATTATCATTCATTATGCAAATTATTAGATTTGGATTTGTTTGATTAATGGTCTGTTTTTTGAAATTGCAGGAGTGCCCATACTGTTTTCCGGACGAGCCTCGAGTGAGTGAGCGAATTTTGGTTTTATGGCGCAAGGATCAGACTTGACCACGCCGTACGAGACTCGAAGCTTAAAGTTTGGTTCATATATAAGGAAGATATCTGACCCGCCAATCCATTCTCCATACTTCCATGCCAAAACGAAATATAAAGACTTCCATCCCACAACGCTTGTCGTAAATTTAACGTGAACCAATCCCATTTATATCGCAGATTCTTGATGAAATCTGGACAGTAATCAGCAATCCTCCAAACTCGATGCCGAGACTTTCATCCTCAGGAAAATCGTATGAAGACGATAACAGTGAATTTCGATATCTAATGATCCTGTAGTCAAATCTTTTGTGTACTGAATGCAATTTTTCTGGATAAAGTGATGGAGGACATGTCTAGTTGTATTTATACTGATGCGATTTCACATGTGATTACAATTTGCTTTTGTGTTATTACTTTTTATTAATTCCATTTGAATAGAACTCTTATCATGGCAACAGATGTTAAGTAAGTAAGTTCATCAATATGCGAATTGGCTGCAATACAGCTCCTTTTTTCTAGAGTTGTCTAGATGTGAACTATTCTTTTTCTCAGAAATCGAAACCGTACTCAGAAATGCAGGGTAATTCAAAACCAGTGGCCTATAACTTCATTATAAACAATATAGAAAGACTTAAAATATTGTTTCCGTACCCATTCACTGCTCTGTTTCATGTCTCACTTTCCTTAGAGACATCCAAGCGGTTGGCAGTGTCTAGACAGACACAGTGACGCATGCAATCAGTGGTTCAAGAAGATTCAGAACAATGGTTCAAAGAAGAAACACTGTGTATGAACACCTTTATCAATAATAGTCTATGGGATACACATGCAAATTCGATGTTCAATAGAAGATTAATTTGATTTAAGTACATGAAATATACAAATTTGGATGTTCTACATGTGGCTATCAGTATCATCTGATATTACTGCTTCTTCATTTCATATGGAGATTCCAAAGATTTTTTCTTAACGCATCATTTTTGCTGCAACAATGAACGAAATAAGCAAGAAAAGGCAATGCATCCCGTGGTAGTGAAACCCCTTGAATATTGTCTGTATGACCAAGGATAGTCGTATAGAGCTGTCCAAATTTGTCTTCATGTCCAAATTCTTATCTTACTGTTGTTAATAAGGAAGTTAGAGCCATTTTTAATCAGGTAAGTTTCTTTTAATTACCCTGTATATCTGCACCAAATTTGGTTGCGCTACGCCGAGAAGTTTTTCAGCAAACGCCTGCTATTTAATTTCAAGCAGCCTATAGCTAAACGAGCATGAATTCAATTTTTATGACCTCGCAATCAAGTAGCAAAAATAAACGCCCCTACTATCTAACATCTAGCAGTATGTTGCATTACGCTGTGGCATGACAATGTACAACAAGCGCCAAATAAAAAATACTCAACGGATTTCGAAATTAAATTTGTGTGGGGCATTTTATGTGAATCACGCGAGTATAAGAAATAACTGGCTCCATTCGCACATAACGAGACACTGTCCCAATATTTAAAACTATATTTCTAATCACATTAGTAGCTCAAACTCCCTTTCAGCTGTCATTCAAAAAAATCAAGATTTTGCAGCAATCGCTTTTCAACTTTTTATTGCATTATGAAGAAAATAATTTAATGCATTATATACATTACTGAAGGTTTTTATACAAATATCTCTTAGTAGTTTAAAATAATTTATGATACTGAAGACGGGCACGGTACCGAAACTTGCATTTTTTATTTTGTCATCAAGAGTGACAAAGAAAATCCAGATGCCACCAACATGGCTGTCAAATACGCGCCGGCGTGAAAATGGATCAATTTAAGCATATTTTATACTATTATAGAGCTGTATTATATTATCACGATGTTGAATGCAATTTACATTTATTGAACTTATTTACTAGTAAAAAGACAATAAAGAATAACCTGACATTGAAATAATAAAGGTGAACAAATTTCAAATTGCCATTGAAATCTAATTAAAACAATATGAAATGCATACAGTAGGTTTATTTGTAAATATTTACAAGATTTTGTTTGAATATTTATGAAAATCTTTTAATAAGATGTCGCTCAGAATACTTCAATTTTCCCATAAAATATATCAATGAGATACACGATATCCAACCCAGGAAAAATCCATAAAATATCCCTTCGCTAGGAGAAAATTCCATAGAAAATCAATTAAGTGCCTTTATTCTAGTGAAAAGGCTTCTTAAATAAAGACAAAATTGTTTTATTTCGCTCAAGTGCTTCGATTTCGCCATCTTTATCAAATATGTGCAAAATGTTTTGATTAAGAAGTCAAGCTTTAGCTCAAATCTAGCACTAATTGATTTAACCATCATCAGCGTTGATGCTTAATTAATTAAGAAAATAACGGTTGTTTCCTTTTAACCACATATTACAGAGAAACTTTCTGGGGAGTTCTTTCGATAAATTAAATTAACATATAACGAGGGAAAAACTTTTATTCTTTGTTGATGTGCAAAACATTTATTGCATTTTTTCTCCAGATTCAATATATCTGCCCTAAAGATTCAGAGAATCATCTCTAGTTTTTATATAATGTAAGTAGCATAGAGAGGGTAGATATGTGACAACCGCAGTAAATAGTAATGTAAAACAGCGTAATTGTTTTATAACTCATGCATCTAAATTTTGGATACTTCGATACAATAGACATATTTTAAAAGTTTGCAAAAAATTCAAATACATCAGAACACATTTCAGTTTTATTCAACAATTTTTAATCTTCTTTATTTCTTTCATCTGAGAAAAGGTAAGAATATTGCTTAATATTATACGAATTAAATTTTTAGTTTCGATAAAATAGTTGTTCCGAAGTTTTCTGAATTTTATTTTTTCTTAACATTGTAATTTTCAGACACAACCTCAAAATCCGGACGATGTGAACAAAATTTATCAATGTTTTGTGACTGGCAGGTCTGAGTTTTGAGTCTTGAGTCTTCCGAAGGTTCTACGTCACTTGGGGCTGGTGCAGGTTTCTTCAATAGAAATACAACCTTCCTGGTCCTTCCTGTTGCATGAAATGCATGCTGAATACATGCATTTCATCTAATTATGGAATAAAATGATCAGGGCAATCAGTTGTATTTCTAAGATGAGCACATCTTAGATAATCAGTCAATCATTCAAATTGGTTACTCCACATTTAAATATATTTTTGTGTTCCGAGAGGGAAAAAAGACAATATCATAGTACTTCATATTATAATACTTTCACTGAAATATCATCACTAACATCGAAAGGTTTAAATTTTGCTTAAAATAAAACGCCTGCATCTAAAACTTTTCCCTACTGTCACACTTACTGTTTCGTTATACTTTCTTCTTTTATTGTATTCGTTTTTGTATTTTAACTGTATAAACAAGTTTGCGACACTGTTCCCGACTTTTGAGTGACGTTATCAGTAAGTTCACCCATATATAGAATATATACTCTGTTAAAAGCAAATGAACACACATCAATTGCAAACATTTTTTGGTTTAGCAGGAAGCCGTGGGTTTGTACGGTGGTAGGTTCTCGGAATCAGAGGATTGAGGATGAGGTATTGATATCTGTTACAAGGCAAATGTCCTCCCAATTAATATGGCGTAGATATTGGAGTGTGGAGAACCGATCCATTTACCATGTTTTCTCTAACTACGGCTCAAAATTACGGCTCCTGTACGAAATATCTTTGGAGAAGCTTTAAACAAATCATTCTAGCTAGATAAAACCATACTAAAACAATATGCAGCGGTACATAACATTTGGGATCGAGCTCCTTAAAAGGACTCAAAATAACGACAGGAGAATGAGAAAACATTAAAAAGGATAAAAATTCCCCTAAAATTGATTATATTATTGGTATGTCAAAGAGGTTCCAAGACTAACTCCAAGAAGTGCTAAAAATAAATATAAAGGGTTTTGTTATCAGGGATATTGACTTGTTCTTTTAATGAGACATTATGCTAGATAAATCTACTGCTTTACGTTCGGAAGTTGTAATAGTGGAATTTTTGTGACCCCGAGAGGTGCGGTTATGTGATGAACAACTGGGTGGCACATCATATAAACATGAAATTTCGTGGAGGATTAGATGAACCTGTTATAGAGACATAAAACATGTTTTGGCCATCTTATGTCGATAATTGAGTGGTATGCAAGATATTTTTAGTGGCAAAGGCACGCAGACAAACCTCATTGTGCTTTTTGACATTCGTGATATTGTTCAATAAAAATCTGTCCTCCAAGACTAGAATATCAACTCAAATCTTTGACAAAATTCAGCGAAGTCTAAGAAAGTGCGCTCGAAGAAAAGAAAGAACTTGTGACAAAAGCAATTGGTTTCTCCAAAGCGATAGAACACTCTATCTGCACGCCTTCATCATCTGCGTGTTAATTTTTGGGTAGTAAGTGCTCACTAAGAAAGGGGCTTTCAAAATTTTAATATGTTCTTTAATTAATTAAAATCGAAATTTTGAAGTTTTTTCTCAATAACTTCGGAGCATATTATTGCACAAAACAAACCACTTTAAAATTTAAAAAAAAACTTTGCTTTTCATTGATGCTAATTTTATATTTATGCATTTTTTCTTTTATTTTATAATTTTTTCAAAATTGACAATTTCTAACAATGCTTTACACAGTTGTAATGAAATTAAAAACTAATTTAATTATTTCATCAAATTTTCAGCCACGTGCTTTCATCACTCTTGGTGTAACAATAAAAAGAATTGCTTCCTTCGGACATTAACTTCAAAAGAAGAATTTCACTTTCGTTTTTATAATCATAATAATATTTTTAGGATGCATTCTTTCTGTAAATTGAGCGATGACAAATTCGTTAGGCATAGAATGCAACGGCAAATGTAATCTTGCCAGACAAAGAAAAGACAGACGAATCAGGCCTAAAACGTTAGCATGTTACCATGTTTCAAACTAGAGATTTGAATATCGTTTTTTTTTCTTTTAATATATCTCAGTAGAAAAATAATAAAAATGGCACTACTTTAAAAAATTGCACGGAAAAAAATTTGATGATGAGTATTTAAAATTTTAGAGTTTATCAGTCTCGACTGTTGGAAGTTGAAAAATGGCTGAAATTATATAAAAATTTTATGTAAAATTCAGCCATACAAAAGACCAAACTAAGACACAGGTTGTTACAGTTGAATTTAGTTTGCACACAGTTGACTGTTCGTGGTTTTAACGTCCATTGATTTATCATACCCAGCCAAGTCCATGATTCATGACCATGGGAAAGTCGGACACAGTATAGGATTTTGATAATATGAGCTGGCTGGTAATAAAATGGCTAAAATGATGTAAAATTTTTATATAAAATTCAACGATACAAAGGACCAATTTGAGACATTGCTGTACAATTTAATTTACACATAGTTGACTGCTGGTAGTTTTAACATCAGTTGATTTAACAAGTCCATGTTTCATGACCATGGGAAAGTCGGACGCAGTGGAGGATTTTGATATTATTGAGGCCACATGTGTAACATTGCTTTGAGACCCTGCCCAATGTCGTGAATTCGCCGTAGACTTTATACTGTGAAATACTTCGAATAGATTTTAAGGCCCCCTAGTGTATCAAGGCACCAGGCGAGCGCCTCTAACACCTGTGCGAAAACCCGCACTGGTCGGGCATCTTTTGACGGCCAATGCGACCTCAGAGCACTTAGGTATCATCTGAGGTAGACATCTGTCTCAATTCCAATATTTGGGTGTAGATTGCCTTTCTATAGAACTTTCAGGGGAAATTAACCCACGTTTGTGATTCCTTGAACAATTACCAGAATAACTACCAGCAAGACCGCAGCGAGAAATTCCTTACTAAAGCATACATTTTTCTACTGATTTTTGACTAATGCTGGATAAGAACACAGGTAGAATCCTTAATTTTCTTCCTCTGGCTCATTTCCTCAACCATGAATGTCTAAACCCAACAGGCCACTACTAGACCCGTTAGACTTCTCCTCCGTTTTGTTTACACGCAGTAAAATTCAATTTAAAAAAGCGCTTACAAACTTATGTGTAGAATAAAACTTCTGAGGATTGTAGGAAACATTTATGATTCAACAAGCTTATTTTAAAAGAACTTTTCTTCAAGTTTCTGAATTATTTCTTTTACTTCAAAGTAATCTTCAAAAACATTTATCACATTTTTAAGCTCCATAAAAGAGGTTGTGAAGGATGAATATTTTAGGAAGCATGACATTTCGAAAAATGTTCTAAAATGGAAGAAAAGTAGCAAATCAAAAAGTGTTTACAAGAAAAGAAAGCTTTCAAGACGACTCTTGAGGGACTGTCGTTCAAGGAAGTGCAAAAATTGGAGTGTTCCATACTTGGCAAAATCTTGAAAATATTTTATACACAACACATGTAGACAAATATCCGTATGATGTGAAAATGTAATGATTGCTTATTTTTTTCCATATTTTGGGGCAACAAATCGAATATTATTTTTACCTCGTTTCACTATCTTTGTCTTATTTTATTTCCAACGAAGTTTTAACATTTTTAACGGCGCTATTAATAATGAAAGACTTCTGCGTGAATACTTCTTATCGTATGCAAATCTGACTATGATTTGAAATGAAATGGAGATGATGAATTGTTTTCATCATTGACACCAACACAGATGATGAATGCTTTTTTTATTTCATTTTCAACGTCTGGATTTTGATCCCTTCCTTTTGTGTTATTAACTTGCAATGATAAGAATATGAAACCATGAAATACTATATTTTCATTCATTTCATATTTCATTATTGCAGTATTATCTAGTTAAATTATTTAGCAAATTCTTAATTTAATTACGAAGCAAATGTATGGGTATTGGCACATGCAAATTCCAAAAGATAAGATTTTGGTTTCTTAATTTCAAATTTTTGTTTCAGAAGTCAGCTTTCACCAATCCCTCTTCTAATTTATTTTTCCTTGAGGCACAGTGATATAATTAGTTATAATTAATCGAGAGCATGTAATAGTACTAAGAAGAAACAAGAGATAGTCATAATTGATGTAGGAATGAAAGTTTTCACTTTTGAAAATCTGATTTCTAATTTCGAGTTTCTAGATAATTAATTTTAATGTATAAATATAATTAAAGCAGGAATATTCCAATCAAGCCTCCACTTTTCGTTGCCAACTTTCATTAAGTGCATTCATTATATTTACAGATACTTTTCAAACTCGGAACAAAGTAAAAATCTTTTAAAGCAGGCTTTATTACAATAACTCGATATCAGTAGACAGATGAATATCTTATAGAGGAATTTATTATTTTAATATGTTCACCGGTTAGTGAAAGATTTTAAACTAAAGGATTATGAGAAATGGACAGTATAAAATAAAGAATCCTGTGATTATATTGTGAGCATGGATTTAATTGTAAAACGTAGTTATTAACTGAAAACAATGGAAATCTTGCGTGTGACTAATACACCTGCGGTGTACGCGTACTTAAATAAGCACTAATCTATATACGATGTTGAAAAATGGCATGCATAAAATGTTATCTCAATTAATTGTTCATATAAATCCAATTTCAAAGAGAGAACGATCACAATGCACCCCACTTTACTAGAATTAGGAGAGCAAGAACGGGAATCTTGCATGTTACCATTACACCAGCGGAGCTCTGGCACAACATCCAACAACAATTCTGAATGAGAATGATGAAAAATGCCATGCCTAAAACTTTATATCAATGCTTTTTAACATTAATCAAATTGTTAATGATGATTCAAGTTTCAGGAATCGACCAGAAACATAAGAATGGGAATCGTACATGCTACCACTACACCAACCGTGCTCGTCAGCCAAAGCAAACAATTAATTTAAATTAAATGATGAAAAATTCAATACATAAAACTCGATGTATTGTGAACAGGAATGAAATTACAAAAGTTACGTATCCATTGTGCGGCGTCCTAGAATCAAAACCAAAGCGCAAAAAGCCGATTCTTGCATGTTACCACTACAAAAAAGGCGTTCGTGAATTCAAATCAGCAATCAATTTAAATGAGATGATGAAACGTTCCACGGATAAAACGTTGTCTCAGTGAAGTGGAAACATCAATCATATCGGAAAATGTGGACTATCTCAATTTGTCTCCTGGTATTCAAAACCACAACACCAGGATAGGAATCTTGCGTGAAAAAACGCTGGCGCTCGGAAACCAGAGCCAACAAGGAATTAATATAAAGTCATGAAAAACGTTCATTAATGCATTTTGAAAATGAATCGAAATTCAACAGAAAAATTAATTTAGCTCCACCCTGTAATAGAACCCAACGAGCAAGAAAGGGAATTTTTTTCATTACACCAAAGCCGCTCGGCAACCCATATCAATAACTAATGTAAATTAGATGATGAAACCCGCCAAGTTTAAATCGTTCATTCAATTCATTTTAATAACCCAATTGCAGAAGGTAATCAACAACAGTGCGCCTTCTGAGAATGAAACTTGGTGCACAAGAACGGGAATCTTACATGCGTTTACAACACTAGCAGCGCTCAGGAACGGGGCAAAAATTAATGTCAATAAGATAATGAAAACTGCCATGCACAAAACGTTACATTGATGCATTGCTAACATTAATCAAATTGCAAAATGTAGGCAATAACCGTGCGCAGCCCGAAAATAGAATAAAAGCAAAAGAATGGGAATCTTTCCTGTTAAAACTGGACTGTGAAGCTCGAATATTCAACATAATAAATCAATGTAAAGAATATGATGACAATCGTCATGCATAACTCATTACATCAATGCATCATGAAAAAGAAATCAAATTTCGAGAGGTAAGCAATCACAGGTCTCTGCCCTGTAATGGAACTAAGTACGGGAGAAAGAAAGATTTAGTACGTTTCTTTACAGCAGAAGTTCTAGGGAACCTATATCGACAGCTAATCTAAATGAGATGATGAAAATTGTTATGAACTTAACTTTATCTCAATACATTGTGTAAACTAATCAAATTTCACAACGTAAACAGTCACAGCGCGCCGCCCAGGAATCGAAGCCTGAGCACAAGAATGGGTACCTTGCTTGTAGCCATCACGCCAGTGGTGCGTAGGGAGCTGATCCGACAATTAATCAAAATAAAGTGAAGAAATATGTCATTCACAATTCGTCACATCGATGCATTATGAAAGAGAATTAAAATTCAAATTGTAAATATCAACAGCTCACCCCAGGAGAAAAAAAAGGTGATAATACCATGCTTAAAACATTACCTCAAAACATTTTGTATCAGAATCTAATAACAAAAGATAAACAATCACATTGCGCCGCCCTGTAATCAAACTCAGTGAGTATAGAAAGGGGATTTTGTTTGCTTCCACTTCACCAGCGACGCTCGGGAATTCATACCGACAGCTTATCTAAATGAGATATTAAAATATGTTACACTTAAATTGCTGTCTCAAGGTATTCTGTGAAGTAATCCTATTTTTCAATAGATAAAATAATTACAGTGCGCAGCCAGAAATCAAAACCGGAATGGAATAAATGGTAACACACAGGAACATTGAAATTCATAATGAAAACTATTCTAAATAAGATGATGATAAATGCTATTCATAAAACTTTACCTCAATGCCATTTGCGCATTAATCAAATTTCAAAAAGTTCACATTTACAGTACTCCATCCTGGAATCGAGCCTGACGTATAGGATCGAGAATTTGGTATGTCATCACTATACCTACAGCAATGGGAGGGAGAAAGCAACTACAAATTTTAATAAATTGATGAAAAGTGCCAAGTATTAAACATTATATTGATATATTGTGAACATGGGGAATCGTATGTCAGAGGAGCAAAATACTCCTCCTGTAATCGAACAAGACCCACGACAAAGGGGGATTTTGTATGTTCCTAATACATCAAAAGAGGCTCAGGAACTCATAGGGAAAACTAAACTAATGCGATGATGAAGCATGTCATGCATGGAAAGTTACGTAAATTCAATTGAAAATTAAACCAATTTTTAAAAAATAAACCATCGCAGTGAGCCTAGAGGAAATGAAACATGGATTGCACGAATGGGAATCTCAATTATTACTATTATACAACACACGCTCGTACGCTCAAATCCTCAATTAATCTAAATAATACGAGAAAAAAGAACGTTCATAAAACTTTATCTCAATGCATTATGAACTTGGATCAAATTTAAAAAGGTAAACAATCATAATGCGCCTGGGAATCAAACCTAGAGCTCAATAATCCGAATCTTGCATGTTACCACCAAGCGGTTGTCGGGAAACTGCACCGAAAAGTAATCCGAATAAGATGACGATTAATGCTAGGTATAAAATATTATATAAATGCATTGTGAAATATGTAGAATCAAACTGCAAAAGGTAAACAACACTGCGCCACCCGGGAATCGGTCCAGCAGAGCAAAAAGGATAACCTTAAAATTTCATTACTGCAGTGGTGCTCAGGAACACAAACCAACAGCTAATTGAATTATTAATTTAGCTCGACGGCACAAATAAGTGCATAAATATTTAAATTATCTGTAATAAAATAACGATAATATCATGCATAAAGCGATATCTAAAAACATTTTGAATTGGGACCGAATTAGAAAAGGTAAAAAAATCCACGATGCGCCGCCCGGGAATCGAACCCGAGGCACAAGAATGGGAATCTTGCATGTTACCACTACACCAGCGGCGCTTGGGAGCCTAAGCCAAATGATAACATAAATATCATAATAAAAATATTCAATCCATAAAACTATTTTATTCCTTTGTGAACTTGAATGAAATATTTATACCTAATTATTAAACTGACTTTTTTTGCTAAAACGAAGAACGCGTATCAAATTATTTACAGAAAAGAAATTCAACATTTTGGTCAAAATAAAACTTATCTCCTATGTTTTTAACTATGCTCTTTCACTGAGGGAAATTTTCGGCGCCAACAATTTCAACTCAAGGCTTACAGAAAAAAAAGAGTACTCAAGAAATTGCTGTTGGAAGTTTCATAGGAAATCTTTAAAGTCAAATAAGCGTGCAAAGATTGCTTATAGAATGTGCTCATATTTAAGCTAATCTTACCTTTAATTTTTACGTCAGTAATCTCTTGAGAACAAAACAAAAAATGCAGAAAGTGTTTCAATAAATGAAAATGTAATGATTATTATCTTTGATTAGAAATTGTGATTGTTATTAATGAACCAATTTCATAATGCTTTTTGAATTTCTAGCTCGAAATAGAAAAAAATTCTATAAAGTATATTTTTTGGTGCATAATTTTATTCATGTTGTCGTCCTCTGGTATGGCTGAAAATTGGAAAAGCAGTTTTCAATACCTTTTGTGAAGCTTCAAAATGGGAAAAAAAACAATTAGAAACATTCGGTCTCACATATTTCAGTTTTTTTTTAATATTGGTATTCAGTAGAAAGATCCAATAATGTCTACAGTTTTCCATGATGTTTACAGGATAATTCAAATTTAGAGAAACATTTTCAATATATTTTTAAATATCTACATTATTCGTATGTTTTCCGGTTTACAATTCTATGGGTGAAAAAATATAAATGGTTGAAATGGCAGGAGATACATTGATAATACGTTTATTTCATAAAAATTACAATTGTAAAATGAAGGGTAATCAATTAATGTTGTTAACTTAATTTTTTATGAGAATCTTTGGAGAGGCTTAGAATCAATTTTCAAAAGATTTAATTTTGTTATAAACGGCTTTAACCTAATCTTGACGGTATGGAATTTCTTTTCTTACAAAAGTATTTTGAATGTTTATATTTTATTGAATTTGAAGGCTTATAACTTATGAAATACGATGTTCATATTTTATCTAACACGTTATTTATACTTTATCGGATACAATGTTAAAATTTCATCGAATTTTAATTATCATGTTTCATCGATATATTTTAATACCTAAAAATATTCTATCACTAGCTGTTATTCCCGGCGGTGCTCGGGATTAAAATACTTTTATGTCTAATATATTTAATGAAAAAAACTATTTTTGTATAGAAAATTAGAATACAAAAATTCTTTTATCGCCTGAAACGTTTTTGCTTCAAATTTCGTTCAAAAATAGTAAAGTTTAAGAAGAATTTTGACGAATATTTTGTGTCAATTAATTAAATAGTTAAATTTTCATTAATAAAAAGCTTCAAAATATACCAAATCAAGAGTTGTGCCCGATATAAATTATGTATCGTCTGCTTTTAAACTTTTCTTTTAGTATTCTTCCAGAATTTTGTTTATATGTTCTAGAAACAGCTCTTCGTACGTATTCTTGTTCTTTAACAATAAAAAATACATTGCTACAAATTGTGAATTTTATACACAATTGAATATTTTTTTAAATTATTGGAATGAGAACAACAATTTGAACACAAATGAAATTTGTGTCACTGAAAAGGTATTTTTTAAAATTTAATATAGTATAAAAATAGTTATTGTAACATAGCACTTTCGAAATATATCACAAAGAAACGCAAAATCTTGCTTACTTTTTAATTTAAAAAATTTTAATTAACTTTTGTGCCTTTTAAAGTTGACAGTGATCTTTCGCTTCTTTTAAAAATATTTACAGAAATAAAAAGAAATTTATTAAAAGTCTCATCGTTCCCTAGCAACGAAATATCTATAAAAATGCTTTATTTCAAAATCGTCTGCAAGTAATAAATTTTTTAAAAAATTTAAAAAATAATAAAATTTGAAGGAAACATTGCAAGGAAAAAAATGGTATCATTGAGAAGGTAAAAGTTTAAAGTTTAAGATGGTATAAAAAATTTTTTTCGGACAATCTGCTCCGTAGTTACTGTAGAAAAACGGTTTCGGTTAATTTCTAATTAACTGTCTGTTTAATTAACTTTTGGACTTTGAAAAGTTCATAAGTGTCTTCCCTTTAATAATAATAAGTATGCAAGTCTTAAATAATAAGTATGCAAAATTTGGTTGAAAACAGTCCATTGGTTTAGGAACAGATGAGAAATATAGCCACATACATACATAGCCACATACATACATAGCCACAATGACTTTTATTTATATTAAGATTTATTTTTTCGAAGAAGACGCGGGTAAAGATGAAAGGAGATATTAATTACAGCAATTTTTTAATCTAATTAAATAAGCTTTACAATTCTTTCAGAATCAATGAAAAACGTTTCCAAACAATATATTAAAAAATAATAAATAAATACCAAACGATAAAGGCAGAGTTATTGAAAGGCGCACCGTTGCGTATCAACGAAGTATCAGTAAAATTACTATATTTAAGAATCGTCTGCTGTAATAATTTATTTATTAAATTTTGAAAAATTAATAAAAGTTGGTGAAACATTTCACAGATATAAAATTGGCATTATTGAAAAGGTTAAAGTTTGAACTTTAAAATGGTATAAAAATATTTTGGGGGGATAATTTGCTCCGAAATCAATACGGAAAAATGGTTTCGGTTAATTTTTAATTAACTGACTGTTTAATTAACTTCCGGAACTTTAATCTTTCTCTTGTCTTAAATAATAAGTCTGCAAAGTTGAAGGTTGAAATTGCTGCTGTAGTTTAGGAGATGTGGAACATACCCACATACACACATACTTACATACCCACAATGACTTTTAATTATATTAAGATAAATCGTAGATTCCCGTCGCATTTAATATGAAAAGATCGTTTTTCTGATATTTCGGTTCAAACTTTTGCCAGTGTAATTCGAAATGAGTTTGAAATGTGGAATCCGTATTTATGTATGTCCCTAGTTTCGCCTCGTGATCTAGGAGCGTGGGCTTCTGCACACTTACCAATAAATAATAGTTTCGATTTTTTTAATCTTCTTTTCCTATGCTGCGGAGTTCCAGAGAAGAAAAAGGATCCATTCTAATCACGTTTCCTTACGCGTGTATATTATCTGAAGAAAAGTTCAGTAACTTTCGCTTAGTATTTAATAATTTTATTACCATTTTGGAAAAAAAATTTGAACGTTTTCAAACAGGTGTATAGAAATTTTATCGCTGCTATTTAAGGCTTAGAATTTATTATCGGCATAAGTTTTGTAAATTTTCTTAAAGCACAGAGGGATTTTTTAAAAAACTGACACTGCTCAGAGCCATCTGTAGCTCGAACTATCAGCTAAAATGCCACCAAATGTTGTAGGGAGACTGAAGTCAACATGGGGAAAAAGATTCTGTAATAAAAAAATATAGTTCTGAGAGTCGCCGATAGATGAAAATGTGGCGCTGTTGTCGTCTACACAACTGAGAATTCGACAAGTTAATAACAAAGAAGAAATTTCAGTGCAAAAGCGCTTTAACACAGCATATGAACCGTCCCAAAAGGTTACAGAGATGAAATTACAGTGCACCATAGTTCTTTCTATACTTATAAAAGGCAATGTCTGTGTGCGTGTGTATGTGTACGTGTGTGAGTGTCTGCGATTTCCAGACGAATCTATTGCACTTACAGCCATGAAATTTGGCACACAGGTAGACGTAATGGTGATTCAATGCACCTCGAAGCCGGAATTTTAAAATTTAATCTAGAAATTTTTTTATTTAATATTTTGTGTTGTTTTGGGTGATTTTTCGCACTCATTTCTCAATAGCATGGCTTCGAATAATTGTAAGAAAAAAACAGTTACACCATCGGGAAGAACAAATGATTTCCGTTCTAATTAAATTTGTTTCGTACGTCTAACGCAATTTACTGAATTTTGAAAAAATTTTGAAAAATAGTCACTTTTATGGTAATTCTTAATAAAGATTTCTTCAAATTATCGCATCTGACGTTCTAACATCTCTATAATTTTCATTTTTTTCAGCTTATAACTGGAACGTTTCTGTCGGATTTGGAACAAGAACGGTGAAAATATCTTTTTCGTTTTCATTAAATTAACTTTTCCCTGATCAGTGCAAACAGTTTTTTTGCTAGCGAGATTTAACAGCGAAAGTTTCTCCGGACGAGTGACCTTCCTCCGGGCAGGTAGCGTCATATGCATTCATTCCCAGCATGTATTTCTACAATCCGATATGTACGTATCTTTTGTTTTGATTTTGTTTTCAAAACCTTTTCGCGTCATTGTGGGCATTCTTTTTTCCCATTTTGTTGAAGTCCTGATTCCACGGGCAACGCCGTGCCCGTACTGCTAGTATTCAATAAAATTACTTCCTTGCAGGGCATGTCATGACCCGTCAATGTGATTCAGTGTGATCACCCTTTTCGTGAGCCACACATTGTATCCCGTACTCATCATTCTCCATGTCCATTATCCGATGATCTAACCTCATGTGACTTTTTCCTATGGGGTTATTTGAAGTCTAAGGTCTATCTTGGTGGGGTCCCGACGTTGACGACCTTAAAGGACAAAATATTACGGACTATGATGAACATCCTTGGCGACATGTTACTTTCGACCGTCGAGAATGTTGTGTACAGGATGCAATGTTTGGTTCAGGAGAAGGGTGGTGAAATTGAAAGATGTCTGGTGCTATGGTGCATTGTAATTTCATTGCTGTAACCCTTTGGGCAGTTCATTTGCTGTATTATGCGGTTTGGGACTGAGATTTCTTTGTTGTTATTCATTTGTCTAATTCTCAGTTGTGTAGACGACAACAGCGCCACATGGAATGATGGCGAATTCCGGAACTAATTTTTTCTTTGTTATAGAATCTTTTTCCCCATGTCGTCTTTAGTCTCCCAACCAAATTTGGTGGCATTTGAGTTGAGAGTTCAAGCTACAGATGGTTCTGAGTAGTGTCAGTTTTAAAACAATCACCCTCTATAAGTAAACTTTATTTCTAAAAAATGTCTGTAATGTTTGAAAAGTTAAAATTTGTTCATCAACAAATTGTTTGTATCTTCTTAATATGCAGCTTCGGTTTAATATCTTCCGGTCATGTCTAGCAATTTATAATTTTCTCCTGAACATTGTTTACAAAATTTTACATATGCTTACATACCTGTGTGCGGAAGCTTTTAAATAAGTTGAATAATATTCGTTAAAAAATCGTTATCGGTTAATTTATAATATTATTTTGTTCTTCTTTTCAATAATTTTTAATGCACATGCGTTTGTACATTGTAATATGTTCAAATGTTCCCTAATATGGACGTACAAAAACTTACTCAAACATTTATATTCTTGTGTATTGTACTATTCGTTGTCGTACATGTGTAAATCAGCTGAAAAAAGAATTTAATTAAATTTTGTTAGATATGTAAAATATTTAATATAATTTACCATAATTAATTTTATTAATTATTTTCCATTTGCTTTACAAATAGCAATTTTCAATTTTTTTAAGTTTTAATTCGTTCTAAAAAATTTTTAAACTCGTTCTAAAAATTTTTAACATCATTTACCTTTATGAGCAATATATTTTAACTTTTTGATTAAATTCGAAGGAATACTGATATTAAGTCGATTAAATCTTTCACAATTTTATTATTTCATCGAAACCTTGTAAGAAATTAACGTAAACTTTAAAAATAATGTTTCGAAACTTCTTATTAACTCTACAAATACTTGTGCGGAAATTAAAAGATGCAACTTTTATAAGAGTATATCATTAAATATTTATTACTTTTTTAATTAATACTTTCAATACCAATGAGATATATTTGTCTCAGTTAAGTTATTGACTATAAATTTAAATTTATACAAATAAAAAATAATAAATAACTATTAAAGGGATATGTAGAGTTAAAATTAGGAGCAAAGTCATTTGCTAAGCACCTTAAACTTTGTAATTTAATGATTAGCGAAATATATCCGTTGTAACGTATTGTTTTCAGTCTTCAATCTTATACCTTAAATATTGTCCTAAGACGGCTTTACCACTGTTTTTTAATGTATTGTTTCTCGAGGCACAGACTGCAAGTAATGTGAAGGTTGTGATTGTTTATATTTTTCAAGTTTGGAAATTTCAGCTCTTCAAATTGTTCCTGAACTATCGATAGTTTCCAAACAATCGATACTATCGATAGTATTGATAGTTTTCTCCCGAGCAATACTATCGATAAGCGCATTTTAAGTCGATAGTTTAGAAACTATCGATAGTTCCAGTCGATTGTTTCAGTACATAGTTTTGAAATTATCGATAGTTCCGTCGATAGTTTTAAACTATCGACTGAAAATGCGCCTATTGATAGTATTGCACGGGAGAAAACTATCGATACTATATCGATGTTTAAGGAACACTTCTTCACGATAAAACGAATTTTTTGTTAATATCTAATAAATTTATTTTTGATACAAAAATCGGCTATTTCCGAGTCTGACGTTACACAGTCTGAAATAAAACAACGTTTGGAAGATCATGTCTGATCCATCGTGAATTCTGAAAAGTACTAAAGCTAAGCACCTTACTTTGCTAAGCACCTTAAACTTTGTAATTTAATGATTAGCGAAATATATCCGTCTAAAATAAAACACTTCTCAGATCATGTCTGATCCATTGTAAATTCTCAAAAGTACTAAAGCTTATTTTTGAAAATGATTTTTATAATTACTCCGAACGATAACAAATTTAGGAAAATGTAACCAAGCAAATAAAAATCAGTTTTGAAGTTGTTAAATGTAGAATTTCGAAGAGAAATTCTTTTGATCATAATGATGATATTTTGAAAGGATCTTAGTTATAACAAAACTGTCAAGAAGGTATTAAATCAAGTATTATTAAGCTGTTAATTCTAATTTTGAGGTAACTGTTAAAAGTTACCTTACAGTTATTAATTCAGTTACAGTTAAACAGATATTAAAAGTGTGATTAGAATACATATGTACAATACTCCTTTACTCTTATTCCTTCCTCCTAAAAATAAATATTTATTCGCAGTAAAAGTGTTTATTCACAAAAATTAGGTGATAAATGCAGGGTAGTCATAAATTATTGGACACATTTCAAAAATTAATAAAAAACTAATAATGTTACAACTGCGCCTTTTTTTTAAATGAGAGAGCAAATGAAAAGAGTTTTTAAAGACAGGTGGCGTACCATTACTGCGTTCTAAATTTGTTACAGCAAGAGATTTCCATACGCAATGGCTACCGATCAGCAGAAGTCGATGCGCGTTTTCAAGTTTCTTTTTTTTTTTTAGTTTTTCTTGAATATCTCGAAAACTATCCAAGTTTCGAATTACAATTGATTTGACAGATTAAGGAGTGCAAAATTCCCTACAAATACTTGCTTTTATTTTTCCTCTAACTTTAAAAGTGTCGCAGATAATGGCTTCCAAAAATGGGAGATGTCCAATAATTTACGACCACCCAGACCACCGTAACGGTGCGCTACATATCTGTAGAAAAAAATTTAAAACTGCGCTGGCTTTTAAAAAATACCGTAGTTGTAACTTTATTAGGTTTTTTTTATTATTAATAATTTTTGAAATGGGTCCAAAAATTCTCGGAAACCCTGTAGTTTGTTAACAATATAACTCTCCCTTTTAGAAATGCATGTAATAAATGGGGCTGCTGTAGGAACGAAAAAATATCACCCGGCTGTTACTTCATATATGTCAATTTAGTGGTGTCTGGATTACTATTATGTCCCAAACTGAGAAAAATTGCTTGCAGAGAGAAGACAGGAACTACTCTGAAAGTGCATACATAGATAAAAATATGTATGCATGGAACAAGGTTCAGGCAATTTACGTCAAATCATTTATGCTCAGTTTCTCCATGTATCGCGGGAAGTTTGTTTTTGTTTTAGTTTATATATAGGATGCATATTTCATGTCCTACACCATCGTAAGTTTGGGACAAATTCTGTCTACTGTCTTGTTCCGGTAGTGATCCTAAAACTTTGTGTAGGTGTATTCAGAATATTACCGAGAAAAGAATTGGAAGGTTTTTTCTTTAACGTCTCATTCCTAACGACGTATTTTTTTGGTGAATGGTAACTTACTGTTCAATGACTGCTGAAATAGATTATGCAATTACATAACTGTTTTCTTGTTGTTTGATGTTAAATTGGAATTCATATGCTGCTAGGATAAGTGTTCTACGGCAGAAGGGATTGTGATATTGACGTTGACGGAAATTAGTTGTGGAATTCACTGCCAGAGAAACACAATTAAAGGAGAAAAAAGATAGGCGGACTTAGCATACAGCATTCGCAGATTATTTTCAGAGATTAAAGAGTGTAACAAAGTCCCATCTGGTTTGAAGCTTCGTCCCAATTCATCTTGTAAGAATACAGCGTGCAAATATTACAACAAACATTGATTAATTATACATTTTAAATTTTCAGCTGTTTTTAATCATTTCAATATTTTATCATAAAATATATTAATAAATTAAAATCTGAAAACTATTTTTATCTAATTTCCAATTTAGCTTAATATATCTTCTCAAATCTTCACATCAAGCTCAATAACTCACTACTACAACTTGTATCCAGTTTTGTTTTCTCTCAAGAGATCTTAATTTAGTTATGCATTATTTTATTTTCTACATATAAATAAATATAGTGTAAATAAAACAGGAAAGTATGGTATAGTGAAATATGTAAGTTAATTCTGAAATAAAGTATTTCTTGCAGAAATTAATTAAATTCATAATAATTTTCTTTTGTCCCATTGACTAATTTAACCTTCCGTCGAGCGCGTCAAATCTGTGAGATGGATCACCCATCTCTTTTTGTGCCTAAGTGCGTGTTTTCCCGAGACAGTGTGGGACCTCCAAGAGCTTCCTGGCTCCCTACCACTCACACTAGGTACCGTGGTTTTTTCCTCTAGTGCTCCTTTGATATACGTGAGGGCACATTAATCTGATAGATGAATTGCGCCCGATTACGTTTTGTATTTTTGATTTCGAAAATTTTCTCAATATTTCTTTTTATGTACCTGTAAAAGTTCGCATGCTTGTGTTCTAGCCCCTAATTCAGTGTTATTGATCGTCATTTCCAACATAATTTTTTAAAAATGGCGAAATATTTCTGGCTCTCATCGACAACAGTTGTCATTGCTACGGAACCTTCCTGAAAAACAAACGTCAACTTCCTCCGGAATTAGTGGGCATTTTGTTAGTTGAAATTGCATAGAAATATAAAAAAGTTATTTAAAAATGCAAATATAGCTTCGTATGACCGAATAGTTCAGTTTATAATTTTTTCCTTAAGGCGACCAGGGACCTTCAAAATCATTTTTTTA
The DNA here is from genome assembly GCA_013235015.1 of Araneus ventricosus. Lineage (NCBI taxonomy): Eukaryota > Metazoa > Arthropoda > Arachnida > Araneae > Araneidae > Araneus > Araneus ventricosus. The sequence goes on along the minus strand of BGPR01011679.1, from coordinate 815 downwards.
ACTTTTTAACTAATCAGTTTGAAATTTTGCAGGCATTAATAGGAGGACTATAAAATAAAACACAAAAAATGTCACTGCAATATGTTTATTTATTTCCGAGTTTTGGGTATAAACCTAATTTTTAATAACAATTAATAGTCTTTATGATAAATGTTCCAGGCGCTCCAAAATAACTCGAAATCTTTCTCATTATTTCAATTAGTTACTCTAACCTTTTTCAAACCAAAATTTGGATTAAATTTAATGTTTCAGAAAGGAATTTCAAAATGAGCACACATAATAACTCGATACTAATGATTTTGGAAAAAAAATGCCCAATTGGTGATATGGAAGAAAATAATTACACTTTTATAACAAAATAACTTCTATATGAATGCCAAAATTTCTTCTCCGTATTTGTCTTTATACTTATATAAAATGTCATGCAATTTGAAAAAAAATTGAAGCACCTGGAACATTTATTATAAAAGCCATTAATTGTTATTCAAAATTACATTTATACCCATAACTCAGAAATAAATAAATATATTGGAGTTAATTTTGAGTATTGTCTTATATGCTGCTCGTGCTCCTGAAAATTTCAAATTGATTAGTTGAAAATTTAAAAAACTGATTTTGAAGGTCCCTGGTTTCCTTAAGTCCAAGCAATAATTTAACTTTTAATCTCACAGATGAGTTGCGCCCGATCGAGTCATCATTTGTATTGCGCCCGACCGAAGGTTAAAAAGAAATAACTTTATATAATGGAGGCCTTTCTTCTTATTGCGTCTTTTCGTAACTGTTTCAAATGGAAACAGCATAAAAGATTTCAGGAA
>BGPR01011678.1:37303-47656 GCA_013235015.1 Araneus ventricosus | reverse complement strand
TAACAGGTCCTTGCTGTTTTTGCTTTCTTTGTTTTTTACCAGTTGCTGTTTATTATTTCTCTTGTTTTATTCTTTGAACACTTATTTTCAGCTGACACGCAAGCAATTGTGATAACTGTCACAAAAAGATTTCAAAAAACAAAGTATTTTGTATCTCGAGGGAATCTGGTATTGGAATAACGTTGAAAATTGATCTCCCATCTTTGTTACTTTGACATGATGATTAAAGATAATATAGAAGCATAGTTTAATACACTGTTAGACAGTAGCTCTACCTCACATCACTCATACCGAACTGTAATTACCAGGTTCGGTAAATGAGGACGCTTATTCTACTCTTATTTTTGCGTCCATTACAGAAGTTCTTGAAAAGGAAAACTTATTTCTAACGCTAACAGGTCCTTGCTGTTTTTGCTTTTTTTTTACCAGTTGCTGTTTATTATTTCTCTTGTTTTATTCTTTGAACACTTATTTTCAGCTGACACGCAAGTAATTGTGATAACTGTCACAAAAAGGTTTCAAAAGACAAAATATTTTGCATCTTGAGGGAATCTAGTATTGGAATAACGCTGAAAATTGATTTCCCATCTTTGTTACTTTGACATGATGATTAAAGGTAATATAGAAGCATAGTTTAATACACTGTTAGACAGTAGCTTTACCTCACATCACTCATACTGAACTTTAGTTACCAGGTTTGGTAAATGAGGACCACTTATATTGAGAACTTTATATCTATGAATTTCTCCTCCGGGAGTACATCACGAGTACTGATGAGAAGCCGCCGTATAAGTAAGCGGGGTCTCGCTTCTCTTTAGGGTATAGTTATGGGAGGGATTGAATCCTTCCTCCAGTGATAGTACGTGCCCCTTTCGGGGAGGGGGGGATTGGGCCCTGGCCGGTGATGGATACTAGGACTTTATCTACTAGCCTATTGTTAAAGGACTAGTAGTATCTTTTAATTTCAGCACTAGGTTTAGACCTACTAATGGTTGATAAGTGCTGACTCCCTAGTCGATGTTTAAATATTAATTTCTTATAAATTCGCGTCAGATTTTAACGCAAAAAGCTCAACTTTAATATAGTAGTTATTTAAATTTTGAATATTTCAATTGCAGAGTATTATCATTATTTGCAAATATAACTGTTTCGATACAGGAACGATTGACAGATTTTGTCGAAAAAAGTTTATTAATCTTTCTTTCCTCCAACACGACTCTCTCGGGGGGGGGCTCCTTCGGGAGGGGTCGGGCCGTCGCCAGGTGATTGGCTACTGGGACTCTGGCCTCAGCACTCGAGCTGCCATAACGACCACTGTCATTCAGATGACCCATGCTACGGCAGGGGGGTGACGCTGTTTTCCGGTTACCTCCAACACGGGGGGAGGGGGCACGGGAATAATTCTTGTTCCTGGTCGCATATAACCGACCTTTACTTCAATTCGGGCCAGAGAAAATAACAGAGCTCGCTGATTGGCTGCTTTCCTTGGCGTCTTCATGACGTCATGTTTATTTTGCCGAACTCGAAGCCTTGTAGGAAATAAGCAATACGTGAGCTTATAAATTTTAATTACTTTCTTTAATTTGCATATTAAGAGACATTTTTAGTCTCAAAAGTGCACTTTTTTTATTCATTATGTTGTACCCCTTTTTAAAATATTTAACATAAAACATAACAATATTAATTTATGAGATTTACATAATTTTAAACCTTTTTTAAGAAATTCTAATAAACAAAAATAAGACGTGTATGCGTATATTTCTAATACATTTCGAGAATAAATCAAATATTGGAATTATTGAAATAAATATTGCTGCTCTTATGATTTTCCTTCTTTCTTAGTTATACATTTTAATTCATAATTATTTTGCCTTCTAGAGAGCGTATGACTTGCAAGTTTTGCAATTGGGTGGGAAGGCGTGACGTCAGTAAGCTAACCAATCAGCGAGCTCCGTTATTTTCTCTGGTCCGAATTGAAGTAAAGGTCGGTTATATGCCTCTTGGTCGTGGGTACAGTAATGGTGGGGCTTTGGGCCCCTCCACCAGTGACAGTACGTACCTCCTTCGGGAAGGGTCTGGCCGTAGCCAGTTATTGCTACTAGGACTTCGGTCTCAGTACTCGAGCTATTGCAGCGGCTGTCATTCAGATTTCCCGGATGCCAGGCAGGGCGGGGTGATTCAGTTTGAATCACCCCGCCCTGAATTATACCCTTATGTATTTTTTAGCATGTAGGTTAAAACTCTTGTGAAAAATTAACCTCGATTGATAAACTTAATTTCTCTAGAAGAAAAAGATCCACATAATGACGATGGAAACAATTTACTTATTGTTACAAAAATCTTTCTGTGGGTGTAAACAGTCTAACACGCAGGATATTGAAGAATGAAGGTTTATTCACAAATATGCAGGAAAATACGTAGCACAGGTAACAGGAAACAATAGATCGTGCACAGATCAGCAACGTAAACAGGCAACAATTCACTGGTAATAACAGTTCAGCACTTTGAAATTTAGAAATACAAACAGTCAGCAAATCACTAATAACGACAATAACAGCACTTTCAATAGCGCTCTGTTCACCGGCTTTCTAGCTCGCACTGCAGACGAAACTCCAAAGTCGTTCCAGTCGATCAATACACTCCTCTCTGATCCAAGCGCGGCCTTAAATACTCTCCGACAGGCCGTGACGTCACATGGAGTTTTCCCGTACATTGAAGCGTATTTTCTTTCCTAATAGAGATATCAAGAAAAGGGTGGCATCTTCTGGAATCATCGATTTGTCGTCAAAATGGGCGCCAGGGTCAAGGGTCCAGGCCCGGTCATCCCATACTTACCCCTGTAAAACTCTCTTCCTAAGCATAAGACTAGGCAGGCAGGAAAGCGACATTACATTTTTGCAACAATATGAACTTGAAAGTTTATTGTAACAGAACATGGTTGACTACTCGTAACCATAACATAAAAGAAAGAAAAGCAATACTTAACATACTGTGCACACTTACTACGGAACACACAAAATATCAGCTCGCGACTCTCACACACCTCCTCAAACTAGTATTGCCTTTATATACATGCGGCGACTAAGAAAAGCTATATCTTCTTCAATGACATGCTAATTCGGATCAATCAGTGATTCAAATCAGCATACCGTTGTCGTTCGGGCAGAAGTTATTAAGTCCACAAAATCCTAGAAAAACTACATCTTCTTCAATGGCATGCTAATTCGGATCAGTCAGTGATTCAAATCAGCATACCGTCGTCGTTCAGGCAAAAGTCATCAAGTCCACAAAAACCTTTTGCTGCATTATTGCAGTCAATTAGAATTTGCAATTAATCATTTCGTGATAGAAACCTGTTTTCTAAACATCAGTTAATTAATCGTATGAATAAAAATCTGTAAAATATTTTTTACTATTCATCATAACGACTCAAAATTAATTAAATTTAAATTGGCTACGTCTCGAAACTATAGTTTTGGACTTACTGACTTTTGCCTGACCGACTACTATATCATTCCAGTTAGTGTCGACCACGATGCTGACCTACTAGAGCAGAGGTTCCCAATCTGTGGTACGCGTACCTCTGCGGGTACGCGAAGGACCATTTAGGGGTACGCGAATTCTAAGCTGTTAATGGCGGAAACAAGAAAACAGGGATTTTTAAAAAATTAGAGAATTATGTTTCTCCAAGTGAATACTTGCTATTTAATAACTATACCACTTGATTAGTTGATTATTACGAGGTGTAATTTTTAGCTATTCTTATAACTTAAAACGAAACAATTACAGTACTGGTTTCATTTGCTTTGACGTTGAACTAAAGCTATTGTAAAAATGGAATAAATTGTAAAATCAAAAATAAGTTCTACAAATGTTATTACTTTGAATCATTCCACTTTTAAGCTAACCTTAACATAATTGATAAAAACTTCTTCCTTTTCCCATATAGTTGGGTGTGGGTGTTATAGTAGGGGGTACTTGAAAACAAAACGAATAATCAAGGGGTACGCGAGGTTAAAAATGTTGGGTACCCCTGTACCCCTGCTAACAAGATCCTATAATTTACATTTTGCCGATGCTGCCGATAAAAAGTGGCGAGTTTCAATTTATTCCCAACAAAAATCACGTTTTATATTTATTGTTGGCATCAGTTGTGGTGATATCTACTGAAGCGAAATTTCAGACACAATAAATGCTACTCCTGTTATTATGGAACTGTTATTTTAGTGTTTTATTTATTGGTTTTAGATTTTTATCTTTCACTTTTTTCTTCTTATTTTTTTTACTGTATATTATTCTTGGTTATTTCATTTGCTTTTATGTTATTATCCACTCTACTTCTTTGCCCTAACAGATTTTAAGTATTTTATGTATGTGGTGCTTTTACTTGTGATTTTATATATTAGGTGAGAGCATTTCCATTGTAGTGAAGTGCTTCCCACACTAGGTGGGTTGGGCATTTGTGACCAGGCTTTCTCCCCACTTGTGTGCGTGAAAAACTGCGTTTATAACTCAATCTGTTTTTATTCACTGCTCCCTGTTCAGGGCATAGCGTATAAAATTAATATACTGTTCAGCAACGGATTCCGAGACTACCACTTTTGGATGATTTTCCACCGGAAAAGGGTGTCAGGCAATGAGTCATATGAGCGCATTTCCGGAGTTCTTTGTTAGATCACGCTCAGTAAAATGTAGACATCACCTTTCCATTCTGCACTTACCCCGTATTTTGATGAAAATAACTCCGTCCGGCGCATGCGCAAAAGCGCGGATTGTTTCCGAATCCGTTGCTAAACAATACATGTCTACTGTTCAGCAACGGATTCCGAGACTACCACTTTTGGACGATTTTACACCGGGCAATGAGTCATATGAGCGGATTTCCGGAGTTCTTTGTTAGATTATCCTCAGTAAAATGTAAACATCATCCTTCTATTCTTCACTTTCCCCCTATTTTGATGAAAATAACTCCTCATGCGCAAAAGCGCGGAGGGTTTCCGAATCCGTTGCTAAACAATAGCTTGTTGTCTATATAGCTCTCCATCTAGATCTTGGGAAAGTGTCGGTTCATATTGCTGTTACTGAAAATCTGTTTGAGTGGTAGTTTTCTTACCGGAGTGTCTCCCCGCAGCTTCTTTTGGAACATCTCGAGTGCCTGGTGTCTCGTCACGAACGGTCCCTCAGGATGACTGTGGTGAAAAGGCAAGCTCAGTCACCCGCCGGTGTCTCATCTGAAGTCGAGGTTCTCAAAGCTCTCAAGTCCTTGTTCGAGCACCACAAGGCGCTCGACGAAAAGGTAAACTTCACTCTCTCTCTTTATCGATTTAATTGTCTCTGATCTGCTTTAGTATTGATGTAACCAATCTGGGTTTCTTCGACCTAAGTTATTTTGTAGCTTAGCCCCGGTGCACACATGAGATTTGTGTCGGGCAAGTCGTATATTGATAGCTATTACAGTAGTGTATGCATACTTCTAATTTCCCTCTGTAATACTATTATGGTTGTTTCCACATAATTGGCAGTTTAACTTACAAGGGGAGGGCACGACTTGGGAAATTCAGTTTGGGATGAAACTTGGTGTATGAATAGGGGTACATTCATTAAAATGATAATGCTCGAAAATTAGCTTTACAAGAAAGACAAGCTGCTGCACAAAATTCCAACTGTTGTTTTATTTGTTTGAAAGAAGATCAAAGGTTAAAGGCTTGTCAGTCTAATAAGGGGAGGGCACGACTTCGGGAATTCAGTTTGGGATGAGACGTGGTGTATGAATAGTATACCTTTAGAGGGTTCATCCATTAAAATACTAAAGCGCAATGGCCAGCCAATTGGGAGAAAATGACCCTCAAACTTTCGGCATAGCTTATATACCAGTAAGTTGTCACCGTTGATGAAGCGCGAATAGCATGGCCGGTATAGTACTGGCGAAGAAATTATTTAAAATTAAATTTTATTAAAAGACGTTTATAAATTTTTAATTTAATTAAAATTTAAAAAATACTTTGGAGAAAGACAACTGAGGCGGGATCGAATCCTGGTCAAAAGTTTTACTAGACCGACTATGCTAATCGCACTTCATCAACGGTGACAACTTACTGGTATATAATCTACGCCGAATGTCTGAGGGTCATTTTCTCCCAATTGGCTGGCCATTGCGCTTTTGCATTTTAATGGATGAACACCTTAAAGGTATACTATTAATAAACCACGTCTCATCCCAAATTAAATTTCCCAACTAGTGCCCTACCTTTGTTAGACTGGCAAGCCTTTACCCTATGACCTTCTTTCAAACAAAGAAAACAACTGTTGGCATTTTGTGCAGCAGCTTGTCTTTCTTGTAAAGCTAATTTTCGAGCATTTTGACATCTCTGCGACTGGTGTACTCCAGAACAAAATATACAAGACATTTTATTGGCTAGAGCTGAAGAAAAATATTCAGTAGCGGTAAATATTGGGGACTGAAGTTTTTTCTCTTTTATTTCTCGCTTATTCCCGTGAATATTTTTAAGATTCTTCTCTGGGAAAGAAAATGAGCAAAAGTGGCGCTCAATGCTCTCAACTTATTCGACACCTCAGCTCGGCGGGAGGTGCATGTGCACTACACAATTGCTATCTATGAACTTCACGCCGCTAATCACCTCTCTGGTATTTTGTCGCTAATGGTTTGTCCGATAAAAATTGGACGTGTGCACGGAGTCTTATCCCACTTCAACGGACTCGGGTTGCTTTCTTTGACATGGGTCTGGATCAACTCCAAAAAGCCAGAAACCCTACAGAGTCAATATGTCGGCAAGTCAATGTCTAAATCCATACCATCAGTCTGGCTTAATTAAATACCATTTTTAACTAAATATTAATATTACTAAGTAATAGTTTTAATCACTAAATGATAAAAACTGCGTCGTTACTGAAAATAAAATTTAGCCAAATTGAAATGATAGTCAATGATTGATGTGAAGATTTCGGAAAATCATTTTTCTAAAAAGGAAGAAAAGAAAGCTTGCACATTATACGTACATTCAAATGGCATGTTTACAATGGCACATTTTCGGCGATACAATGAAGAAATTCCATCACAGGTCGATTATCTCCGATCGTTATAATTTTCTTCTCTTTGTCAACATTCATCTTCCTGCGTTTTAGTTGTTATTCTCTGCGAAGACAGGGATCGCAAAACTATGGTAAACTTTATTCCAAAATTCTAATTCCGTTAAACGATTAGGGCAGAACTCGCATCTTTTAGCCATTTTGGGATTTTTACTTGTCTGGATTATATCTGGATACCAACGTTCATAATAATGGTGGACAGCTAACCGAGCGGTCAGTTACCTAAACGATTACTAATTCGTTAATGGTTTTAATTTCGAGACCGGTATCGTGTTTCTTGATAAATGATGGACACAACTAAATGAGCGGTCAATGTCCGTTATCTTAACTATTATTAATTCGTTAATGGTTTAATTTCGAGAGGCCAGGATCTGTTAATTTTTTTAATTGGTTATGTTTAAAATTGGTTTTTAAAAAACAAAAGTTCACTGTCGCTTATCAAAACGAATCATTAATTCATTAAGGATTTTTAAGTTCAAAAGTCCAGGAATTAGGGGCTTTTTTGCTTTCTCGTATACGAAGTATGCAAAGAGAAAGTATTGTAATCGTCGAAAAATTCGAACTCCAGGTTTCGACGAATCTCCACGTTTTAGATCTCCCCGATTCCGAAAAACACAATTTTGGAATTATGTCTGTCTGTGAACACGATAACTCGAAAACTATTAAAGCTAGAGGAATGAAATTTGGTATGTGATCTTAACACCTAATTTGTAGGTTTCTATCAAATTTTAGGCAAAATCCGTCAACGGGAAGTCAGTCAGTCTGTCTGTCTGCGTTAATGTGAACTCAGAAACCTAAACAGCTAGATGGATAAAATTTGGTACACAGTTTTATCATAAGAAATGTGGGTCCGTATCAAAATTTGGACAAAATCCATTGATGGGTTGACTGTCTGTCTGTATAATCGCATACTTGTGTGCACGATAACTCCTTAACAAAAAGATTTAGATAATTCAAATTTGGTGTGTGATCTTCTAACCTTAATTGTAGACCCGTGTCGAATTTTGCTTTCAATTGGTTGAAAAAGGGGCGTTCAAATTGCATACTCCATTTTCTTTATCTTACTATGACGCAAAAATACGCGCCATATCGTGTATCGGCGCACGACCTTCGTAAACTTGGCGTCTTTTTGGCGCTATTTTAGTGACTTGGCGAATTTTATCACTCTTACGTTCTTGACCATTTCGTATTACAGCGTTCAGCGAAGACAATATCAATAATATATCTTGGACTCCACAATTTTTAGGCGGGGGTCGGGTAGGACATCTTTTTTTACTAAGTATACAAGAAAGTTTAGGGGAGAGCACTCCCGCTGGTTTCTTATGTTAATATAGTAGTAATTGATATGATACAGTTTTATTTTCATAAACTTATTTCTTGTGTTCTTTAAAGGTTCGAGAAAAACTTCGTGTTGCTATCGAGAGAGTGGTCGCTCTTGAAGAAATAGTAAGCCAGCAGAATGAAGAGGTATGTTTCCTTTGGGTTGTAATTTTGTATGGACAGCTTAAATTAGAACTCGTACTTCTTAAAAGAATTTGGCTGGTCTTTAGTATTAGTGACTGTGTATTTTATTTGTTAAACAATATAAAGAAAAACAGTTGAATTGATCATTTCAACGATTTCATAATAGTAATGCTTCATTTCTTTATTGCAGCTAAATCGTTACAGATCCCTTGGTTTCCTCAAAGCCCACGATGGTATGCAAATGAAAGGTGAAAACGGAGCTGACAATGCTAAGGTGTTTTTCAGTTATATTTGTCTTCATTTAGCTGTTTTAAGGTCCCATAACGTTTATCCAACTGTATTCATTAAAATTCTAACATAAATTGCGTCTTTGTTAAACGTAAATACGGTGAAATTTCGATTAACCGTCACACGGATAGCAGAAATCTCTTAATACATATGTACAGTAAGAATAGAAACAGTATCTAAAAAAGACAAAACAACAATAATAGAAGCAATTTGTTTGGTGCGCGCAAGTGCAGCAGCATCCAGGAAAATATTGCGAGGTACAAAGATAAAAATACAAATTAAGGGAAGTGTTAATTGGGATAGAGGTAAAAAATACTATAATATTAACAAAAAACGGATGAAAAAGAAGGAGGAGGAATAAGAATCGGGTGGATGGCGTCATCAGAGGGCTTCACCCATGCAGATTCAAAATTAGAATAGGTTTTCCGTCGAGGAAAAACGACATTAAGGTCTAAATTTGAATTTTCCTCTAAGACCTGAACCTATTCCGGAACAAATTGGAATACAGTGAAACTTCGATTAACCGTCAACGTCCAGACCAGGGCTGTGACGGATAGCAGAAATCTCTTAATACATATGTACAGTACGAATAGAAACAGTATCTAAAAAAGACAAAACAACAATAATAGAAGCAGTTTGTTTGGTGCGCGTAAGTGCAGCATCATCCAGGAAGAAATTGCGAGGCACAAAGATAAAAATACAAATTAAGGGAAGTTTTAATTGGGATAGAGGTAAAAAATACTATAATATTAACAAAAAACGGATGAAAAAGAACGAGGAGGAAGAAGAATCTGGTGGATGATGTCATCAGAGGCCTTCACCCATGCAGATTCAAAATTAGAATAGGTTTTCCGTCGAAGAAAAAAGGTTTTAAGGTCTAAATTTGAATTTTCCTCTAAGGCCTGAACCTATTCCGGAAAAAATTGGAAAGAAAAACATTTATCCACAAAGAAATTCAAAACAGTCTTTTAAACATAGTCTGAAAAAAGGGGCTTAAAATGTCTTACCTCTCTTGTTGTGGAATGGGAAAAAACGATGCTCAAAAGTGGACTTTGTTTATAGGTGTGCGCACCTATCTCCATTTAGTGAGGGATACACTAACTAAAAACCTGATAATTTTTTTTTGTTGTTTTTCATGAAAGTTTTTTATAGTTTTTCTTTTGTTTTTTATTATTTAAATTTTTTATATGCATTTTATTATTCAGAGAAATTTGGAGGGGAGCCTTTACTAAAATGTCAGAAGTTGTAGTATGAGTATTGTAGCCACTAATACTCATACTAGTACAGTCACGTGATTTCTCTGCTGGTTTGGGACAAAAATGATAATTAATCCTTTAAAAAATAAATCATTTAAAAGTGAAATTAACACAGTGGAATCTCCTTATAACGAAATCGCTTGGTTCCAGTTGAAAAATTCGCTATAGAGAAAATTTCGTTATACGGAGATTAGAGATTTTTGCAGTTATTTAAGTAAATGTTACAAACCTTTTAGTA
>BGPR01011678.1:0-37293 GCA_013235015.1 Araneus ventricosus | reverse complement strand
CAAAACAAGTTTGCTGCAAAGATGATACAGCACACTTACAGATAATCTTTGTCTCTGTTTTAAAAAAACATCCGATTTTTAATAGCATCTCCTAGACCGTCCTTCTTTTTATTAATTCAATAAATCAATGATAATTTGTTAAAAAACTAACTTTTTATATAAAAAAATTTTTGAAACATTTTCCATCTTTTTACTAAATATAAAACTCGCACTTTAAAGAAAACTATATCGCCTTTTTCTTAATGTTGAAACTTTAACGTTCATAAACAAAATTAAACCTAAAAAACAGTCAATGTTTGTTGAAAAATAACAACTTAATTTTGTCCCATTTTAAAAGTAATTACTTTTGAACCCTAATTTCATAATTTATTCTACTAGCAAAACGTAGTTATTAGCGAAAATCGCTCTCTCTTTGACTTCAGATCATATTCTCAACACAAAATTTGAAAAATTAGTGAAATCAAGCAAACAGTTTAAAATAGAACGTAGTTGCTCGATCTATTAGCGCAATCTATCTTCTCCTCTCAGAGTCCAGCTGGCTGAGTGGCTATGAAGTGGGTTGTCGGGGGGTTCGAATCTGAGGTTTTTTGCGTACTCTGTTTTTGCTATAGTTTGCAATGAGTTTGAAGCGACAAATTTGTGTCAAGTTTGACGCGTGGTGACTAACTCGTTTACGTTAACGTGTTTCAAGCTTGCACTCTCGCCGTGTCAAACTTGCTGCAAGCTTGCATAGCAAGATTGCTGCAAACTAAAATTGCTATCTGGAGTGCCTTTTACTCCACGCCTCTCACTTGTTAAAAAAAATAATGTTAATGTTTAAGTAGAGAAATTTTACAGATTTTTCCATTTAGTATTGTTTAATTTTAGGCGAAGTAATAATCAACCTAGTCTTTCACCTTCATGGGTAAGCTACACAACAGCAAGCGGATCTATATCTCCGAACCGCAGTATGATGAATTCAGAGACTGTTACCACTCCCGTTTACACCTCAACTTCACCATCACCATCTGGTTCCCAGAAGAGCCAAAGATCCCATGGAATGAGTAGCAGTAAAGAAAATGCAAATGTAAGTTGATCATTAAGAAATTTTTCCCTTTCTAACAAAATAATTTGTATTCTTTTAAATTATTTCATACATCTAAGTCAGGGGTTCCCAATCTTTTTTCTTTATCGTACTCCTTGATTAATCTTTTTATTTCCGCGCCCCCCCCCCCCCTACTGTCATACTCGCCCTCCACCCCCAATCATCCGTCTACCCAAAGAAGATTTTAACGTAGGACTATATTCCTCCCGTTGGGGTCTCGGGAAGGAATTTGATCCACACGCCAAAACGCCACAAAAAACGTTGTATGTGAGATCCTCTATATCTCGGTAACTACATATGTTAAACACATAACTAATGTGTTTTTTTAGAGATAAAGGGTAACAACAGAAGTTATAAAAAAAATTGAAAATCGGAATTGTAGATCATCGACTACCGCGTCGCAAAATTGGGCAAAAATACGCACGAATTGGTGACGCGATCCTCTATATTTCGGTAACTGCATACGTTAAAAACATCACTAATGTCTTATTTTGGAGATAAAGGGTAACAACAGAAGCTACAAAACAAATTGAAAATCGGAATTGTAGTTCAGCGACTACCAAGTCGCAAAATTGGGCAAAAATACGCACGAATTGGTGACGCGATCCTCTATATTTCGGTAACTACATACGTTAAAAACATCACTAATGTCTTATTTTAGAGATAAAGGGTAACAACAGAAGTTACAAAAACAATATTGAAAATCGGAATTGTAGATCATCGACCACTGAGTCGCAAATTTTGGAAAAAATACGCTTGAATTGGTGACGCGATCCTCTATATCTCGGTAACTGCATATGTTAAAAACATAACTGTCTTATTTTAGAGATAAAGGGTAACAAAAGAAGTTACAAAAAAAATTACTTAAACTCAAGAACTTACAAGAAACAAAAGAATCACGCGAGTAAAGTAGTCCTATGCCTTTAAGCGGGTTTGAAAAGACAGCCTCCCATCATTTTTTATCAATAACGTTAATGGCTTGGGTAAGCTTAAGAATCAAAAGACTCAAAATAATAACATATGCTGGACTTACTTTTGATTTTCCATTTTTACAGTAGTATTAGTTGAACGGCAAAACAAACGAAAGGGGTATTGTAATAATTTCACATTAACTTATAAGGATAGCTAAAAGTTACATTTTGTAATAATCAACTATTCAAGTGGTATAGTTATTGAATAGTAAGTATTCACTTGGGAAAACAAAATTCTGTAACATTTTTTAATTCCTTAGTTTTCTTGTTTCTGCCATTACCAACTTTGATTTTGTGTACCCCGGAGGTACACGTACCACAGGTTGAGTGATCTAATCTGATCTAAGTTATTGAAATGCAGTGATTTACCCATTGTATATGATGAACTTATGTTCCCCCTTTTTTGTGCAAAATTGTTTACATCCATTGGAAAACAAATAAATTGGGGAAAAGAAGAGTTCCTGATGAAAAATGTTAAATTTTCTTATTCTTTTATGATACTGGAAATGTTAAGGTTTAACCCATTAATGCCGAAATTAATTTAAAGCATGAATTTCAATAAATTTCTATCAAATTATGTTTAAAACACCAAGATTAAGTTAACTGCAAAATAAAATTAAATTTGAAGAAAAAGAAATTTTTTTTAGAAAAAAAATATAAAAATCGGCAAAAAATATCATTTTAAAAAGCTCATTTTTGACATAAATATTAAAGATTTTTTTAAATATAGTAAAATATCAAAAAATAAAAGTCACTTTCTAATTCCTTGCATCACCTCAAAAATAAATCAAAGAAAAAGTGAAAAAATTTCAAAATGACAATTTTACTTCAAAATCTGGCTTACTGGTGGTATGTGCCTTTTGAACGTGAATGCAACCCAATAAGCAGGATTAAACAAAATAAAGCTCTTTATTTTACAAATATTTTAGGAAAAGAAACGTAGCACAAGTATTAAAACAGCACTTGTAAAAATTCACAGCAGAGATTACCAATAAATCTCAACACAGAGCTCAAAGGTTTCTTATCAGCTCACCAGCTTGCTTGCTGATCAAAATCCAACTCACTCTTCTTGGCTTTAGAGCTTTCCTTTATACTATTCAACAGGAAGTGACTTCATTACGTAGGAAGTGACGTAATCTCTAGAAAGTTCATGAAATCAGTAGAAATTGGTTGAAAGTTCGAGGTTCTTCTAGAAAATTCCTTTTGCCGCCAACTCGCCAAGATTAGCATCTCAGGGAATCGACTTCATAGCTTTGTAACAATACGTAGTGGCCAAACTTCCTCCCGTTGGTGTGGCGTGGAAGTTTGGAGAGGGGGGGCAACTCTGGTGTGGTCCTCGTCATCTGACAGAGGTTCAAAATTATGTAGTCCGTCCCAAAATAGCCCTCGTGTTGCTTCAAAACGGGACGTTAATAACTAAAACGAAACGAAATTATAGGAATTATATCTACTTGACTGTTAGGGTTGTATCTTACATAACCTCTTAAGCATTAAAAGTATAATTTCAGAACTAGTACCTGGAACAAAGGTATACAGGACGTTCAAATGAAATATCCCAAATTTGGAGAGCTCACTATACTTAACAAAAAGTTAAAAAGTATAAGAAAAATTTAAAATTAGATAACAGTACTCATAAATTTTTTATTAAAGAATCAGTTCACTTCCATGTGGATTCCCTTAGTAGCCCTGAGGATATCCAGCCGGTAGTCCAGTTCCAGCCATGTCCTCTGTAGCATTTCCGTCGTCACAGTAGCAATAGCAGCGGTTATTGAAGCACGAAGGTCTTCAACATCACGGATCTCCCTTGAGTAGACTTTGTCTTTGATGGAGCCCCAAAAGAGAAAATCCAGTGGAGTAACATCTGGAGATCTTGGTGGCCTGGCAATTGGACCACTGAGTCCTATCCATCGGTTAGAGAAAGTTGTATCCAAAAATGATCAAACATCCATGCCCCAGTGAGGAGGGACCCATCTTGTTGGAAGATAACAGTGGATTTTAAATTCTTCCTTTTGGATATTGTGTAAATTTGCAGTAGACCCAGGTAAATGCTTGTTGTCACAGAAGTCTCAGCAAAGAAAAATGGTCCTATGACTGTATCATGTGAAAGAGCACAACACATTGATTTTTGGACTGTTTCTTTCCGCTTCCTGTACTGCATGGGGATTTTCTGAGCCCCAAATTCTGCAGCTGTGCTTATTCACTTTGTTGCTCACATGAAATGTTACTTCATGTGAACAAATGATGCGGTTTAGAAAATCGTGTTCATTTTCGATGCGAGATAATATCTCCGCAGCTAATGCAACACGCTGCAGCCCATCATTTGGTTGCAGTTTCTGCACAATCTGCATTTTGTACAGATACAGCCTCAGTTTTCATATATACGCAAAAAATAAAAATTGTCTCCAAAATCTAAGAATTCAGCAGCCAATTTTGCCTAATATCGCCAACGTATCGATAATAGATTTTTCTTAATCGACTGTTCAATTAGGGACATTTTATTCGAACTCCCTGTATAAAGAATTGTTTACGTATATACAGTATTAATGATTTTTATTTTATTGAAATATCGCTTTCTTAATTCAAATCCTATTGCATATCTTTCCATAATTCATCCATTGAAAACATGAAGTCACAGTTTTGATGAAGAACTATTTACAGTATACTCTGTATTACCTGTACGCGGATTATCCGTGCTCATTCCGGACTCACAAAAAAGTTAAAGAGAAACATTTTCACTTGTATCATTCATGTGGAATCATATGTTGATATTCGATCGAGAGATTTATTCCGTGAAACTAGTGAGCCGTGACAGCGGAGGCTAAAGAATAGATTTCTTTTTTCCTTCGCGTGCGATCTCTACCGGTTCAACCCCTAATTTTCCGAGAAATGAATCATCTAGCTCATTCTCGTACGAACACGCTTCTTCCTGACACGTCATTCTTTAACTTCTTCGTCCTCTTTCACTTTCGCACGTGTTCCTTTAGTTTTTGCGTCTTGTTTATCATCAGTTAGTAGCGTGAAATTTTCTACTGGTAAAAATAAGTGGTTTGAAATTAAAACGAAACGTTTTAAATGTTAAACAAAAATTAGAAATCCTTCAAGAATTTAATAATGGAGAATCAGCTAGTACTTGTGCAGAAGATGCACTAAATGAGGGAAATACAATTTCTCATTCTGTTGCTCTAAAATCTGTGGAAACTTTTGTTAGTTTATATAATATGGGACAAAGAGGATTTGATTACGGTGACATTACTGCGGTTCGTAAAATATGTGTCGATATACGACAAGAGATGAACAAACAGCAGAAGCAAAGACGCATCGCAGATTTTTTAAAGCAGTAAATGTTGAAAGGAAAATTCCTAGTTTGATGTTATACAGCATTTCAAATGTAAGCAATTTTTATATTTTTGTACTGATGCTGATTTTTTTTCTTTACTAAAAAGGAGTTTTCGGATTATCCGTGTTTTTCTATTCTCAGTGCACTCCCGATTATCCGGGTTAATCACCGGAGGGATCGCACGGTGCTATAATTCTTTAAATTATTCTTTTTTCATGTACAAATATTTTGAACCAAAACATAATGGTTGTCAAGTTTAATTTTGAATCCATGCCATCTTTTATAGAGCTGGGAAAAAGCTGAACAGGCCCATGGCATGTCAAATGTGCAGCAGGGATTCGACACGAGTGACAACGAATGCAGCCAAGAGGAGGAAGGAAATATATTTGAAACGATGGATATATTGTCTCCATCGGGTCACACCGACGCACAAGCCCTCGCTCTTATGTTGCAAGAGCAATTAGATGCCATTAATAATGAAATAAGGTATTAGTGATGTCTCTTTAATTAACATTATAATATATAAAATTGTAAATATATAAAAATGATATTGTTTATATAAAGTTCTTAGAATATGTTACAGTATCTTAAGAAATCAGGAAATTTAATCCAAGAGATAAGTAATAGCAAAATCAATGAATTTTCGGTGTAACAGTTTGGGTAAACGCATTGATATATGAAACAGTTTGCAGTTTTTAAACTTCGTGATGGCTTAAAATCAATTTAATAGTTTTTTTTAACCATCATGAAGATATGGAGGTGCATAAATTTCTTTTAATTTTAAATTGTTCAATAAAAAGCCAAAGGAATTTTTTGCAGTAATTGTCATCTCTAATTTAAAATTCCCTTTCTATTCATCAGGATCAGAACTCTCCATAATAAACTGGTCTATTTAGAAATGTTGCCAGATTATGATTAAAACTACTTGCAGTATGGTTAAAAGTCCGTTTCAATGAAATTTTTTAACCATCATGAAGATGTGAAAATGCATAAATTCTTTCTCTTTTCAAAAGTTAAATGAAGAGCCAAAGGAACATATTGTGGTAAAATTGCCATCCCTAATTTAAAATTTTCTTTTCATTCATCGCCAGAGATCATTCTTCCATAAGAAACTAGTCTGTTTGGAAAAACAAATTCCAATAAAAGCTGTATGAATTTTTTTAGACTAAATTGTAACTCAATATTGATGCATTGAAAGCTGAGACAAAGTTCTACACTATAACAATATCAAGTGGCTTTTATGTAAAATAAAAATAGAAAATATACTTGTATCCTTCCAAAATGGAACAGAAGTTTCACATTTTAGAGTAAATTGTAACTCAATACTGATGCATTGAAAGCTGAGACAAAGTTCTGTATTGTAATAATATAAAGTGGCTATTATGCAGAATAAAAATAGTAAATATACTTGTATCCTTCCAAAATGGAACAAAAGTTTCATATTTTTAAACTTACAAATTTACTTTTTTTAATAGCTGCATAAGTTTTTTTAAATGCAACTTCCCTAATAAAAATGAATAAGAATAGCTCCAAAGATAGAACACATTTTAAAAAATATTTATAATCAAAAATAGTGTCTTAAAAATAAATTTATTTAATTCTTTCTACTCAAAGATTATTACAAGAGGAGAAGCAGAGTACAGAACAGAGAGCTGATAGAACACATTTTATAAAAAATATTTATACTCAAAATCAGTGCTTAAAAATAAATTTAATTCTTTCTACTCAAAGATTAATACAAGAGAAGAAGCAGAGTACAGAGCAGAGAGCTGATAGAACATATTTTTTAAAAATATTTATAATCAAAAATAGTGCCTTAAAAATAAATTTATTTAATTCTTTCTGCTCGAAGATTAATACAAGAGGAGAAGCAAAGTACAGAAAAGCGAGCTCATAGAACACATTTTTTAAAAGTATTTGTAATAAAAAATAGTGCCTTAAAAATAAATTTATTTAATTTTTTCTGTTCGAAGATTAATACAAGAGGAGAAGCAGAGTGCAGAACAGAGAGCTGATAGAACATATTTTTTAAAAATATTTATAATCAAAAATAGTGCCTTAAAAATAAATTTATTTAATTCTTTCTGCTCGAAGATTAATACAAGAGGAGAAGCAGAGTACAGAACAGCGAGCTGAAGAGCTGGAATCTCGAGTTGGCAGTATGGATTCTATGGGTCTTCTTGCTCGTGCAGTCCCAACAGAAAGACCTTCACCTCCACAGAGTGGACGTTCAACTCCTAAATCTCATTTAAGTCCAAACAGGGACTATTTGCAGAAGTACCATACTGTGAGTAAATATTATTAAAACTAATTTATGAATTATGCAGTCAATTTTATAATAGTTTTTGTTTCAGCTAATTAAACAAACTCTGGCCTACTAACACAATCTAAAACAAAAAACTTTTTCATTGGATGTTTTTAACATATAAAATGCAGATAAACTGTGAAAAAACTGGCACAAACAAATAAAGCATTTACTTAAAAGTATAGTGGAGCTCGTATTTTTTTGAGAAAACATCTTGGTAGGAAGCTTCTTTCCTTAAATTTTTCTATTGTCGTCTATGTTCAACTGTGTTGTTTTCCAGAAAACTCATCTAAGAAAATTCTGCAGGAAATGGTAGTAAGTGTTTATAATGTATATAATTTTCCAGTTACAGCATAACACTCATCATTATAATGAACGAAGTGAATCTGTATTATATGTAATGCATGCATCAAGGATTTTTTTTAGGCACTTCCGTCCTCTAAGCTGGATTTTAACATACCTTATTTTGTGCCTCTACAGGTTCTTCTGGGGAATAAATCTCTTTGGACCTCATATGAGATTTTAAAATTTTAGCTTATCCAAATTAGTAAAATAGCAGGAAAATATTTATTTTTCAGTTAATAATAAAATTTATTCTTTAAACTGAAAAATGCCCTGCTATTATTTTTTAAAACAGGAACAGAAACTCTTTCACTGGGAAATTGCTTCATCTACTCTAGCCTGTACTGTGCTTCATCTACTTCAGTATGCATTGTATTTGGTTGTAAAAATACATTTATGTGCAGTTTTCTTTTAGGTGCATGGAGCTGTGCACTTAAGATCTGAATTATTATAGTACCTGTATAGGTTTTAACTCATTAACTTTTTTTTTTCAGTATTCAATATTAGCCATTGTTATGCGAAATAGTTTCACTGTATATTTTTGATGTCCATATGTGTAACAACTTTGGTGTCCTGAATGTGTGTATGTAATTGTTTTAAAAAGCATGGCATGTTTTTGTTATTACACCTGCTCCTCAAAACCTTCAGTTTGAAACTGTGTTATTCTGCTGTTTTGAAATCTCCATTTATACTCTTTCTCTCTTCTTTAATTATGACCTTAAGTTGGGAGCTTTGAATAAAGAAAGATAATAAAACTGTAATTAGAAGTATTGACAAGAGTTATTAAGTTTATTATTCATTCTGAGTTGCATAAGCAGTGGATGGCAACCTGACTTAATGTGTGTAGATCTTTAGCTGAATACATTTTTATAGCCTTCAAAAATTGTTAGTTTTCTTTTTCATAATATTATGATCTACATTACCCTTTTCTAAAATCAGGGCCGACCGAGAAGGGTTTCGAACGGTGCGAGCGCACAAGGCCCCACGTTTCTGAGGGCCCCGCGCTTATGACAGATTTTGGCAATACGAATGTGAATTGCATTCATTTATTTAACGAACTCAAAATTTACCGTCAAATTTTGCCTTCCAGGACACAATACTACAAATCTTACAATTTTTATTTAAAACTAATTTATTTGAATTACATCCAAAGTTTGCTTCTGTTCTAAAATTATATTGACCTCAGCAATTACCTTTCAGAAAGATTTTTCTCAAAATTGAAAGTAATAAAAAATCAGTTGAGGTCTAACATTGGTGAAAGAACGATTGATTTGTTTATCCATATTATCTCTGGAATCCTTTTTAACCAAAAAATTATCAACAATTTTGCTATGAAACATCTAAAAGAATAAACCAAAAATCACATATTACAAACAGATTCCAGTAACATGCTTACCAAATTGCATTTACATAGCAATTATATTTGTTATTTGATTTATTAACGATTTTTTTGCGTGATTGAAATATTAATTTTATAAAAATAATTCAATTATTTATCATTTTCATGTATCCCTTTAGTCTTAACTATACAAAATTATGTATTGCAGTAAATAGCAAAAAGGAATACATTATTTTGTTGTACTAAATTTGTTTTAAGGCCCCGCAAATCAACTTTGCACCAGGCCCCGCTTTTGCTCGGGCCAGCTCTGTCTAAAATATTCATCAATTTAAAAAAAAATTAAATGTGATTGAATTTTGGGAATTTTTATTTTGTTTGATTTCTCAATGCTACGCTCAACTTCTTATGCTGTAATTTCAAATTATTAGGTAATCGTTTAAGTTGAATGCTTGCACATTTGTTATGAGCACTTTTTGAAATTATTTCATGTTCTATAAGGTGAAATAAGATATGTATAAAAGAAAAACAAAAAGAGGTAGCATTTGAGGGTTTTAGCATATTCAATTATAGAGTTGTGAATTCAAATTATTTACTTTTTTAGTGATAAATTTGAATTTGTTGATAATGAATTCAAGATTGATATACTACAGTTGTAGTTATTTCTTTAGATTACTTTAGCATTGTGCTTCGACAATTTTGTAGATAAGAACAATGTTCAGGTAGTGGATTTTACTTTCAAAATGGCGACTGTGTTAACTGTGGCATTTCTTGTATTAAATAATTTATAAGATATCATATAATACACTTTAAGCTAATCGTCAATAAATGCATATTTTTAAAGCTTGAGTGCAATGTCTGCTGCAGCATGGTGATGGGTTATCAGATTTCGGATCAAAAGGTTTTGAGTTCAAATCTTGATTTCATAGGAAAATTATCATGTGGATGTTAAATCTGCAAAAGCTCTTGCATTCATGAATTGCATGATTCAAAACTGAGATACCAATTCAGATTTTATCCTCATCATCGGATTAATTAATTAAAACTGTGCAACAATCATGCAAATCATATAGTCCTTTTGCACAGGCTTTAGAAAGACTAGCAAAACAAATCAAAGTCATTTTCTTTCTTTTTTTCAATCAAAAATTAGTTTGTTATTGCATTTGTGAACTATAAACCTCCTGTGGTTTCAGGTTTGTTAAAGTAGACGTGGAATATCTTTGGCATAAAAGTTCCAATGGGCAAGATGTTGAAAAGATCAAAACTTTTAAATCCATCTCTAATTTTGATTAATCCATTTTAATTATAAATTATTTGTTATAAAATACATAGCACAATTAGAATTTCATTGCAGGTTTCAAGAATTTTATTCTTTTTTCTTCAGAACTATCTGATTCATTACTTAAAAGAATTTGTAACTTCAAAATTATTTTTTAAATAAAAATGTTTATAATTTTTCTTCAGAGTAGTTTAATTTATTTGTGGAAGATTCGCAAAATTCTGTTCATGTATTCTTCTCTGCACATATTGAATATATTGCATGTTTTCTCTCATCTGTGAAATTAAATTTTAAAAAAGTAACTCGTTTATTAAATTATTTTTGAACTGCCAGCTGATGATGAATTTAAGCGTTGAATTTTTTTCAAAGGTATTGCATTATACACATATTAGTTAGTTAGTTAGTTTTATTTCTAATAATACGTTCAAGTCGTGAAAATTAACGATTCACTTTTGATTTCCTGGCTATAAGTCTCAAATGAAAGAGTTGCCAACCACTGTTTACAGAATGTTGGAGTGTGGGGCTTGTGCGCATATATGTGAATATATGTAAGCATTTATGGATATCTTTTGGTGTTCTGCCTTCAGGCTCCAGCATCAATGACCCCAGCCCATATGTATCAATATGCCTCGACTAGCCAGCCTCAACTGGCCGATTCTATGCTACCACAGGTATTTCACGACGCACTTAGTTTATGCACCAACAAGAATAAGTACTGCATTTTTTCAAAATTCTTGAGTTAATCTTTGGTGAGTCAAATGAAAATCACTCCTGGTATTTCTCCCAATAAATACAGCTACAATGTTCTTCTTTGTCCAATCACCAATCTTAGACGGTTTGGTGAGTCAAATGAAAATCACTTCTGGTATTTCTTTCAATAAATACAGCTACAATGTTCTTCTTTGTCAAATCACCAATTCAGGGTTCGTACTTCTCCTGAAATTCCTGAAAAACTCCTGAATTTTGCTTTTCTTCTCTAAGGGCCCTGAAAACTCCTGAAAATTGTGTTGTTTTATCCTGATATTTCTTTTTGTCTCCTGAAAAATTACAGTCGAAGAGCAAAAGATAAAATTATGATAAAACATAAAAATATGACGTCTCCGTTTTTCCTTATTGATAGAAAGTCGCTGGAATCCGGAATTCTTTCTTCTTACCTTACTTAGCGTCGAAAGAGTCTACCGCGCATGTTCCGAGTCACCGCAATCGGGAAAGATGGGAGAATTGATATTTAGTATACTTTTTTGCCAATTTTACAAAATTGTCCACACTGCCCCGTTCTCCCCTACAATTTATTTTTTTCACGATATCTCCTGAATTTTCTGTACTGTACTCCTGAAAAAAATCCTTAGAAACTCCTGAATTTTACTATCATATATACAGTATGAACCCTGAATCTTCTAGTTATCAAGATTTGGGCACTCATTCTTTCCTAATATTGTTCACTATTTTAGTGCACTTGAATCAATTTACAAAGAAAAGAAAGAGTTGGATTTATCACGATTAATTTGCTGTTTTCCATTTGTTTTAGGAAATAGACTACTCTCAGGTGCTATAGACAGTATCATAAAACTACTATCAAGTCCTTGCGCAGTTCTCAGTTTTTTAGAGCGTCTTTCATATGTGATTTTTCTCTCTGTAATCTTTCCTTTCACATTTTTAAATAACTGTCTGCATCATGTGAAATTCCCCATCTTAAATAATAAGGTCACTTTTCAAGTTAAGTCCTTGTCTTCCACCTGTTTCAAAAATAAGCACCTGTCTCTTTTGTGTCTACTTGTATTTTTTAATCAGCCCACTGTTCTTTCTCCCTAATGTGCATTTCTGATTCTTTCCTTTTCCAAATATGTGTCTGAAGCCAGCTCCAACAAGGAATGTTGTGGATTTCCCCCCATCTTTTTGATGTTGTGTTCACATCAGTTGCATGAAGTGACATTAATTTGTTATTCATGCACTTAATTAATTTTGATGAATGAAATGTTTATGTACATATGTAGTCAACAAAAGAAAGAAGAAACAAGCAACAAGTTTTTAAAATAATTTAAATATTTTTATATTATGCTGCATTTTGAATCAGTTTTTCTATTTCTCATTGAAGGAATAATTCTGCTTCTAAAGCAACCAATTTTCCAATTGAATTTCTAGTTATAATATTCTATAAATATACTGAAGCAAACTTTTTATTAAATAAGCTATTCATTCTTTTTACACTGCATATAAAATTGTAAATTCTGAATGCTTGTTCAGAATGTTAAATGTTGCAAGTTTAGCCTTTAATTTATTTGCCAATTTGTGATCTAAATAGTCATTTAATAAATTTTGGAGGATTTGTAAATTTATTGTATTTTGTCTTAATATTCAACTTACTTTTTTGTCCATCTTGAAATCCAAAGTTTGATAAAATAAATATTTAAAGAAATTAATAATTTTTTATTTTATGAATGAAATTTTGATATTAGATTTCTATATTTGCACGTTGTAGAAGGTAAAAATAATATGAATAAAAAAATTGAAATTTCCATTGTATTTTTATATAAAATTTGAAAATTACTGTATCTATTTCTACTTTAAGTACTTTATTTGAAGTTGGACCATTTTTAAACTGAAGATTCGTGTATATCTATAATTGCATTCTTTTATGAATGTTCATTAATACTTTCTTAGGATGATTGCTAAATGTTTGGGCCTTTGCAGAAATATATTTTGCTTCATTGCTTGATAATTAATTTTTGGTGGATTACATTCAAATTGTCTTTATGACATTATGTTGAACCATTATTGAATGTGCTTATATTATCAATATAAAATATTTTATATTAGTAATTTTCTTCCACATCCAGGTTTCTACTTCATAGAAATTAATTGCAGTTGAACTGTATTTCCTGTGTTGTCTTATTTTAGATATAGCGATTCTATATCCTGTTTAAATGATTTTTTTTACACTTAAAATGTTTCAAAATAGTCAAAGAATATTTTATGTGATTGACCATCAGAGTCAACTGTTTTGCATTTCTTTAGGGTTCATACTTTATTTGTTAGCATTATAATTAATCATCTTTTTGGCTTTGATATTTAGCTGCATTATTGCAAAAGCTTTTGTTTAATTTGGGAATAATTAATTCCATTTTAGATCCTGTTGCATTTAATAATTGAAACCATCAGTATTCCTCATTCTCATTCGTTTTCAATTTGAATGCGATTTTTCCAATGCGAAGCTGTTTGATACAATAGAAACATAGATTAGAAGCTTTTGACAGCATGTTTTTAGTGCAAATACTGCCTAGAAAAAGTGGATGCTAGGCCTAACCGAGATAGTTTGCCTTGAAACAAAAGAGCGTAGTTCTGGCTTCGAATGGCTTCAGTTTTAGCAAATGAAATTTAATTTTCGTTTGGCTCACCCTCAAGTTATGTTATAACTTAATTAATAGAATATATTTCCATTTAGTTTGATAGTTGCATTTGCTTTTTTTAGAGAGTAATGTTTCGTTTCTAGGGATCGAAATGGAAATTATTTTGTGAAAAGAATATGCAGGTCGGATATTTCAAATCTCATATTTAAAAAGAATTGAAAAGAATAAATAAGAAAATATGTTTTTTAAAATATTGAATGTATGTTCAGGCAAGATTGAATCGATTTCTGATATAATAATAACCATTTCGAACTCTGGCAATTGCTACAGAGATGAATTATTTTGTAGTTCTTAGAATGAACTGTATGTCATGTAATGTATACTATTTTTGCAGGGGTTTTTTTTCATGATTTTTAGATTTTCAAATAAATGAATATATTTTTATATATTGTTTTAGTAAAATGCCTGTTGTTTGAGTCCCCAGTTCATAAAGGCCATAACCAGAAATTTTATTTTCGTGATATTGGCATTTTAACCCCTTAACGGCTTATCCCGAGCTCCACTCGTGCATCGAATTATGGCATTTTTGCACTTACAGTCTGAAATTACGCCATTCGACGGCTTATCCCGAGCTCCACTCGTGCATCGAATTATGGCATTTTTACACTTATAGTCTGAAATTACGCCATTCGAAGACATTATAATTCGACACAAAAAATGAAGGGTATTTCATTAACATCTCAAGTGTTCTACAGACCCTTAATTGAATCAATACGACAACACATCCCCAAAACGGAAAGTGTCATAAAATTAGATAGTAGAGAAAATGAAACCGTTAAGGGGTTAAGTTTATTGTTGTGTTGAGAAGACCAATTTGCATCACTCTAAATTTTAAACTTATTAGCTGAATAAACTGAATGTGGTATTATTGCTTTTTTGAATAAGTTATAGGAATTCATTGTGATTTTTAAATTGTGCCCAAATAAGAAAACAATTTTTCAATTTCTTACCTTTTTGAGCTGAATTGTTCATATCTAATTATATTACATAATATTATGTAATGTGTTGAAAATTATAGCATAAATTATTTAATAATCATTTCAATTTTGCAGTATAAATATTATATTTTTATTTCAGTTTTCTCCTTTATATAATTCCATGTGCTTTTGATCAGCAGTATACTGATATTAAAATTTCCAATATTTGTTGAAATTAACTTTTCACACTTACTTTTTAAAGACCTTGCATTTGCCATTTATGATTTTTAAATATATTTCTGGAGACACGTGCATTTTATTTGAATTCTTTGAAAATTTTAAAGAAAGAAATTAAAACATGTATTTAATTCTAATACAGGGTGTTCATTAATTATTGTCGGGGTTTCCGTACCTCATAACTTTCGAATAAAAAATATTACGCAAAAACCGATTACGTATTCGTAAATTACAACTCAAAAAATTTTACGTGGCAACAATGTGATCTTAGCGCATTTGCAGTCTGGGTAATTATCACGTCATAAATAAAAATGGCGACCGTGCAAGAAAAAGCAATGTGTGTATTGTGGTTTTTCGAAACTAAATTTGGTTTGGGGTTTGTCAAGAACATTGTGTACAAGACCCCTGTGCCCTCCCTTGATGAACTGAAGCGCAGAATTGTTACTGCGATCCAAAATGTTACCCCACAAATGCTGGAGAACACTTGGAGGGAAATCGAATTTCGTCTCGATATGTTACGAGCCATGAAGGGCAGCCATGTTCAAACTCATTAATCTTTTTAATATCATTAATAAAATTCTTTGAGTTGTAATTTACGAATACGTAATCGGTTTTTGCGTAATATTTTTTATTCGAAAGTTATGAGGTACGGAAACCCCGACAATAATTAATGAACACCCTGTATATTAACCCAGTAATTCTTTTAGTTTTGATTAGCTCATAAAATTGTGGTATTGGTTGATCTATTTTTATTTCAAAATCAACAAAAACCATTAAGCAAAAGTGGAAAGTCAAAGGAAACCTCAATTTCTCATTCAAGCGACTGCAGTGTTTAAAAACATTATTTAAAGACATTAGTAAAACTCAAACTATTGTACTATTTGCTTTAAAGCAGATAGGTGTGGATCTCCTTTATTTCTTGCAAAAGAGGTAAAATGAAATTGTAAAGAGTCGCACAATGATGGTAATTGATTGTTGTCCTTTCCAGATCCAGACTGTGGCCGAAACTATTGACGACAGCCAACTCTCCCGCCAGTCCAGCCCTCCTACTCCACGCTCACTCAGATTAGAAAGGATAGCTCAAACATTACCTCACAACCCAGATGAATACAGAAGGTGGCCCGTTTATCTTACCATTTCCTTTATCATTTTGTTGGTGAAAGCATTTGCCACGCGACTGTGTGGCTAATATTGGAAATTTCCATCTGAGTCCATCAAAATATATCTTCTTACTAGCAGTACGCGCACGGCGTTGCCCGTGGAATCGGGACTTCAACAAAATAAAAAAAGCCCACATACAATTACATAAATGAAAGTTTTAAAAACGAAATCAAAACAGAAATATATATATATATTGTTGGTACTTTTCCATTAGCCGGGCGCAAGCGAAAAATCGCCAAATAATGTAGAATTCCGCCACATTTTGGCGACATTTGCGCCCGGCGACTTGGTTCGCGTTTGGTTGACAATTGGCGACATTTTAGCCGGGCGTTTGGTTCACAATTGGCGACATTTTAGCCGGGCGCAAGCGAAAAATCGACAAATAATATAGAATTCCGCCAAATTTTGGCGACATTTGCGCCCGGCGACTTGGCTCGCGTTTGGTTGACAATTGGCGACATATGCGCCCGGCTAACGGAAAAGTACCATATTATTGAGTTTGTCCGCTTCTTTTTCCTCTCGACAATGATATTTGAATAGCAGGAAAACAGTGCCGAGTACCGTTAATCCAAAACAATGTTAAAAAATTACAATGTGATATTTATTACACCGCAAGCAAAGTATGAAAGGCAAAGAAATAAGTTAAGACACGCTTAAAAATAATAATCGAAGTTTTATTTTCGGCAGTATCTTAACGTATTTATTCATCTCGCATACTTAGCTTGCAGTATAATAATTTTCACGTTGCAATTTTTTAATATTGTTTTGGATTAACTTTTCTACAAATAAAATGCCATTATCGCGAAAAAAAAATAATAAGCGGGAAAATCAATAATGTGTATCTTTTGTTTTGATTTGCTTTTCAAAACTTTTTCAAGTCATTGTGGGCGTTTTTTTTTTTTTTTATCATTTTGTTGAAGCCCTGATTCCACGGGCAACGCCGTGCGCGTACTGCTAGTGCAGGATAATCGAGAATTTACTGTATTTATTCCAACCTTTTTTACCTAACTTATCTTTATAGCAGAGAAATTTATTTATTTTGTATTCTAACAATGCATGATCGTTGTATGATAGAAATTCTGTGAATATCAAAGTCCTTCCCTGAAAGAAGTAGCAGCACCAGTGGCGAATCCAGCATTCGGGTCTCGGGGGGGGAGGATGAGGTTATAAAAATTTTGTATCATAGTGACGAATGTCAAACCTCAAACCTTATGTAAACCAAAACACTTGAACTTTACAGTCTTTCTTCACCTCCTAATAAGAATCATAAAGAACGCTACAATTTCGATAATTTATTAAAAAATACAATGAATAAATATCCAAAAAATGTTTTCGACTACGCCAGCGCTACAAGTACGAGTGGAATGACTAGAAAAGTAGGAAAATTTTCGAGCCTGTCAAGCCAGAAAGCAATTTGTCACGATTTTATTATTTCTTTTAATGAAAATTAAGAACAAACAGTTGTAGTGATTTTAAATAAAATCAAGAATTTTGGTTTAGCTGTGGGGGGGGGGGCTGCAGCCCGATAGTCCTCCCCCTGGATCCGCCACTGAGCAGCACAATATTTAAAAACTAATATGTCTGTGTATCTGTGATTATATTTTTAAAAATTTCGGTACTTACGTATTAACGCCACCGAGGCTACAGATTGGCGGTAATGCGCCAATAAAGAGCAATCTTGTTTACAAAAACCGCCAAATTGGCGCCACTTAAAAACCGCCAAATCTGTAGCTGCGGTGGCGTTGGCGGCACTTAAAAACCGCCAAATTGGCGTTAATACGTAAGTACAAAAACCGCCAAATCTGTAGCCTCGGTGGCGTTAATACGTAAGTACCAAAATTTCTTATAATGACAGTTGAAAATGAAGGTGCTAATTTTGATTCTTTTGTGTCTGTTTAGTAAATTTTGTGTTTTCTTTGTGCTGCGTTTGGATCCTAAAGTGCTCTTCACAGTGCACAATCTCAGCCAACATCATCATCCATACCTTCTTCAACAGTTCCTCCTGATTTACTCAGGTATGTCATGTTCCATTTCTTGAATTGCTTCAATCGATTGTTTTCAATTTGTTTATTTATTTTGTACTACAGCAAAGAGGATAAAAGTTGTGTGCTACAAAAAAATGTGAATTCAAAATGCTAATAGTTTTAAACTATTCGATCTAACCACCATTGTGTTTTCTTTTTGAATCTCTTAAAAAATTATTTTTATTTCATTTGACACTTTCATGCTTTTTTAGGAGGTTACACTTAAAGGTTACTCCTTGGAATTTGATGCGGTGCTAGTAAACTAACATAGTTATGATCACTAGCTACTGCATCTACAAGGTGCTTTCGAAAAGTTCGGTGAATGGTCTTATAAAATAAAGGAAACAATATATACAAGCAAAATACCTTTACTAGCATTCGAAGTAATCACCATTAGTTACAATACACTTTTGACATCGGTTGTACAGCTGCTGGAAACCGTCAGCAAACTCTTCTTTCGGTATCGCTCGAGGCACCGTTGCTGGATCTGAGTAATGGCGGAAAAGCGTAGACCTTTTTCTTACGCTTTTGCAAATGTTCGTGAATAATATTGCTCACACTGTCTAGGCTTATCTTCAATTCTTCTGCTATCATTCTCAAAGACAGCCGTCGATCATCCGTCGCACTCGTTCGATGTTGTCTGGAGTTGTGCTTGTTGGTGGTCGACCGGAACGCGGCTCATCTTTGACGTCTTCCTTTCCGTCTCTAAAGCGTTTAAACCACTCAAAAACACACTTTTTACTCACTGCGTCCACTTTCTCTAACATTTCGTGTGTCTCCTTCGCCGTTCTGCGTAATTTGAAGCAAAACTTGATGTTCACGCGTTGCTCCATTTCGCAGTGACGCGCCTTCTCACACTGACTCGTTAAATTGGTCATAGCGCGGACTTCCGCTTAACTATCGTGATTTGGACGCTAGGGGGCACTAGTTGCCATCTCTCTTAATACGTACCAGCGCGGTTATTCTACTATGGGACCATTCACCGAACTTTTCGAACGCACCTTGTATTTATTCAAGGTAACTTGTAAGATGCGAACACCGCATACAGGAATGCATGTACTAACTGGCTCGTGCAGGAGTGAGGACATATTATAAAACGCTAAAGAAGTTAACTCATAGTAACAATAACAACTTTAATAACGTAACAAGATAAAAGTAAAAGTAAAGTAAATGATATTTAAATTAAGATATTGACAACAGAAACATAACTGACAACAGTGCTAGAAGAGAGAGACGACAGATAATGTCCGAGCCTTTATAGAACCCAATTCTTCTACTACGCATGAGCAAGAAAGTTGACTGCGTATGCAGGAATACGCTGTTGCCACACTTTGAATGGCTTCAAAATTTATTTTCACAGTATGCTAAAATAGCAAATTTTGATTTTTCTCCCTCTAAAAAACTCTGAGAAACTAAAAATTTAAGTCAGCTGTACCAAATGCACTTTTTATGCGTCACTGCTATTAGAAAAACAAACTTTGTTTGTATTCCATAGTATTGTGTCTTAATTATATAGCTTGTAAAATACTATGAATCATGTGTTATCAGAGAGAAATAATACAATTATTTTTCATCATTAAATATTTATCTATGATTAATATACGAGTCCTATACATAGAATTGATAGATCTCATTAAAGGAATCAATGTATTATTCTGTAATCATTTCGGAATTTAACTAAATTTCATGAAAATTTTGAATTGGTTGCATGATCTAATGCAATAATTGCAGTTTGTTTCAAGTTGTTTATTTCTTGGTGTATGTTAATTTTCATTGTGTGTGTGTGCTTATGATAATGAAGAATTAATAAATCCACTTTACTATTTTAAAGAACTCAAAATATCCGTATCATCCATAAATGAACTATTTTACTATATTTTGGAACTCGCTTAGGTATGATTGTGTGTACTGTATTCATAAGTGAAATTACTTTTTAAATTGAGCTATGTTTTAACTGAGTTTATTTTGAACTATTAGCCAAGATCAGTAGTTGAGTATATTGAGCCATTTCTTGCAAACATTACAGGAAAGGAGAGGGTGCTGTAGTTTTGCAGTATTAATTTATTATGGGAATCGCTAGATGGAAGTACTGGCTGACAAGTTATCTTGCTATAGCTCAAAACTATAAGATCCATCCTTTGTATTCCTTTTATAATCTAATTAATCAGTTTAAATACAAGGTAGCCATAAATTATTGGACCCACTTCAAAAATTAATTTTAAAAACCCTATAATGTAGCAACTTCGGGTTTTTTTTTCCCTCCCAGATAGGTAACGCACTGTTCTGGTGCACTAAATCTGCACAATCCAACGCAAATGTCAAAATGCAGAAGACACATCTCTGGTTCCACATAAGAAAATTAATTGTAACAGTTCGAAGAATTATTCATTGAGAGTAGCAAAATTGTCATTCTCCAAGTAAGAACTTCACCGAGCATTGCTATGGGAAATTAAAGGGAGCAGGAAATGTGCATTATTGAGGGAGACTTTCACCCTTAATTGCTAATACCAACTTTCAATTGAGTTCTTACTTGGAGACCGAGAATTTCGCTACTCTAACTGAATAATTCTTTGAACTGTTACAATTGATTTGCTTACGTGGAACCAGAGATGTGCCTTCTGTTGCCATGTAGCCATTTTGGCACTTGCGTTGGATTGCACAGATTTAGTGCAATGTAATGGTGCATTACCTATCTGAGGACAAAAAAAAAAACTTTTTGAGCTACTCTGTCATTTAAAAAATAAATAAGTTGCTGCATTATAGTGGGGTTTTTTTATTAACTTTTGAAATGGGCCCAATAATTTATGGCCATCCTGTGTAATGATAATTATACACATTACTGCATTACATGTATATCTATATCCATATTGCCTTAAACTATCTTTTTTCATATAATTCATTATAAATGTGAGCTTCAAAAAAACTCTTTTGAATTTAGCAATACATCTCCATTCAGACCAACTGTGGAAAGCAACCTACTGAATGCTACGTCACCTATTAGTTCAATTAATTCATCTCAGGATTCACTTCATAAAGCAGCTGCGAAGAAAAAAGGTTTCAAGTCATCTTTAGGAAGGTTTTTTAGCAAAAAAGAGAAAGTTAAATCCAAAGAAGCTTTAAATAAAGAACTTATGTCACAAAGTAAGCTGGGTCTTTCAAAATAATCCAGTTAATTCATTATTCTTTAATTACTCATAATCGTTGTTGAAAAATATGTTTCGTGTCTAAAACTTCCATTTTGCATACTAGTTTTTTAATGCATCATTCTTATTTCCCAACTATTGCAATGTCTCAGCAATGTAATATTTCTCAATTCTTTCTTTTAAATCTAAAATCAATTTGTCTAAGAATCAGTAAATATTTTTCATAAATCATGCAGCACTAAATAGCAGTATTTAAACAATGAGAAATACGAATGTTTATTTTCTATAAGCATTATAACTATATGGGCAAGATGATTATGATTGAAATACAGTCGGACCTCTATTTAACGAACCTCTAATTTGCGAATTTCTCTATTTTGCGAACTTTTTCTTGGAACGAAGAACATTTTGCGAATTTCTTCGTAAAATAACCTCCAAATAGCGAAGTGCATTCTCTATTTAACAAACTTTTTCTTGTGATCCAATATTTTTTTTTCTCCTTATTTCTCAAAATATTTCTAAACATTTCAAACTTATTCTTTCTTTTAACACATTTTATGGTGATCAATGACCTTGAAGTTGGAAAATGTCAAAGCGAAAGTGCTTGAGCATCAGAGAAAAAAAAAATTTAATTCTTCATGAGGTGGATAAAGGCGTGGAAAAAAAAGGGATATTGCTTTAAAATTTGGTATTCCTCCAAACAGCTTATCAAACATAATAAAATCGTGATAAGATACAAAATCATGATTCATCGAATTCTTGTTCAAAACATTTAAAAGCGTGTGTCTATGAAGATGTGGATGAGGCAGTTTTGAAGTGGACAGTGTGAAAAATAAAAAAAATACAGTAATGAATTGCGATGAAGACGAAGATGATGAAGATGGAAATGATCATGATGCAGAAATCAACAAACCTTCGTATGATGAAATGTTAAAATTCATTAATTTTAATATAAAATTATTTTTTTTAAAATTGAAAATACAGTGTATTCCCGTACAATGTTTCGTTTTATTCTTGTTTTCCTTGCAGATTTCTTTTTTATGGGTAAAATATATCAAACAAATAGATATTAATTTACAAAATAAAGGTATGATTAATTACTTTTCTAATAATATTTAGTGTTTCTGAATTTAAAATCTGTTTTGTGTAGTTTAAAGTATTTTAAAAGGTCTCTGTTGAACGAATTTTCCATATAACGAACTTTTTTTCGGGATTTAGCGACTTCGTTAAATAGAGGTCCGACTGTACTTCTAAAAGTTGAAGTTAATTAACACATGACATGAAAATCAAAAATATTTTTGTTTGTAATTAATATTTTGACTCTGAAGAAGCCAATAAACGCCAGTCCTGGTTACAATTGTACCAGCAGTTGATAAGGCAGTAGCAGTGAAGTTTAGTTAAGTATCCAAACTTATATTCAGTACAGAAAACATTATACTAACTGACATATTCCAGAAAGGTATAATTCTCTCTTCTCCTTAGGAGTATCACAAAATAAATGCCAATATTTTGTTATGTATCCCACCTCTTTTTTTTTCCGCTTTTCTCCTACAGAAATGAGTTACTACAAAATCCATTCCAAAAGAAGAAAGGCATTTCTTGACATTTGAATGTATAAATCTAAAAAAAATAGCTTTTGTCTGTTGAAATATCTACCTCCAAATATTTAAGCATATCCTTTTTTTTTTTTTTTACAAAAAACAAGTAAAAATGTAATCTGGATTTTAGTTTTATATTTTTTGGTACAAACTATAAAATATAGTGCATCATTTTATTTATTTTATGTGCTGGGGAAGAGAAGAAATTCTGGAAAGCTAATAATGTTACAAATACGGTCTATTTTTAATCGAGAGCGCATTTTAAAAAGTTGGGTATTTTTTCAGATAGGTAACGCGCTATTACTGTGGTATAGGTGGTCGTAAATTATTGGACATCTCCCATTTTTGAGAGCCATTATCTGCAAAACTATTAAAGCTAGAAGAAAACTAAAAGCATCTATTTATAGGAAATTTTACGCTCTTTAATTTTTTAAGCCAATTGTAATTCGAAAATTGAATTGTTTTCGAGATATTCAACAAAAACTAAAAAAGGAAACCAGAAAACTTGCATCAGCTTCTGCTGACCCATAGCCATTGCGTGTGGAAATCTCTCACTATAGCAAATTTAGAGCACCGTAATGGTATGCCTTCTATCTTAAAAAAACCTTTTTTATTTGCTCTCTCATTTAAAAAAAAACGCAGTTGTAACATTATTAGTTTTTTAAAATTAATTTTTGAAATGGGTTCAATAATTCTGAACACCTTGTATTCTGCGATTTTTTTTTTATATACATACTTACCAACTGTGGCACTTGTTTCGTGCTTCAATTAATTTTTGTTTTGTTGCTTCCATGTATGCATAGGTGCAGGTTTTGTAGATTGTGAAGTTTCGACACCATCTGAGTCAACTCCTCCTTCAGGTAGTGTTGTTCAAAAGGCAGAATTTTGTCGAAGAGCCAACAAAAAGTACGTAATTTACTTCTTTGAAACTCGTAAGATTATTTTGTTATCTTTTCTGTTCCAAATTTTTTCTTCAAGTCAAATAATAAGATAAGCAACTGTGTTGCATGAAAAAGAGAATAACGCATATTTTTTAAAAGCTATGTATGATATGTGATGCTGTAATATTGCCACACAAAGAGTCTGTGATCTATTTCGGCATAATATGAAGAATCGTAGAGCCTTCTTTATCAAAAATAATATGTTTATTGGACGTCTCCCATAGCACAAACATGTAAAACAAACACATACACTTACATCACAAACGTTACATCGAATTCCATCTTCAAAACCTCATTATTCTTTTCCGTTGCTGTGCAACGTTAGCAAAAGATAAATATATCGTTTCCACACTATTTTTATAATCTTTAGAAAAGAATTAGGCCAAACAATATTTTAAATTAATTTCTTTTTCAGCCAAACGATATTTTAAAATTAATTTCTTTTTCAGCCAAACGATATTTTAAAATTAATTTCTTTCATGACCAAACGATTTTTTTATCTAATTAATTTCTTTTCTTTAAATGTTTTAATAATTCTACAAATATATATTTTTATTCATTACGAATATTACAACTCCTAGCCAGCAATCGCCATGGTTCAGTTGGTAGGGGATTGTAGTGTAAATCAGTTTGTCTTTCATTCAAATCTTGGACATGGTAGTTTAATCCAAGGACTGGTATTTTAAATTCAAAATGTTATTTATTGTATATTTATTCTCTAGGCATTTCTAGAACTTTCTTTTAAATTGCAGCTGGATCATTCTGGAATATTCTTTAAATGCTGAATCCCACAAGTTGTGGGCAAGTTCTCTTGTGTAACTAACTGCTTTGAGTTAATAAATATACTTTATCGTTAAATCATATTCTGTAAATCTTTGCATCTTCGTGACAATATTTTCCAATGTTATTAGTAGCTGTGTCTTTTTTGCAATGTCCGTATTTTTGAGAATGCTACATTTAAATATTTATAACTATTCATTGTAGTAACTGATGCAGCTAAATATCAGAGGAATGTTCTTGGTGTAGTGCCATATAAACCTTTTTAAAATTGTTGATGTTGCTTTTTTTGTAATTCCAATAAAAGCTTCTTATAAACATGTATTAAATATTCTTTCTAAGTGTTTTACTGTATTTCTTACACAATTGACTATATGTGCGTTTCATTGTTTGCATTGACAAAAATATTATTTGTTTAGAAGATGATTTCTATAGTTAGAATCACTTATAAGGTAAAACTTCTTGTAGAGAAAGTCATCAGATAGTTCAGAAATAATCTCATCTAATAATTAGAAAATTTATTATTGGACCATTATGTTTCATTTTAGAACTTGTACATTATAATTGGTGAATATATGAATAACATAAAATATGTTCCTGTTAAATGCATGACAAATGGTTTTAAGATAACTTAAACTTTTGAAAACTCAAAACTTAAGCTATAGTCACTTTTTCTGTAATGACATTTATGCTGTCAGCTAAAAGGTCATAAGAAGGAATGGATATGAAATTTTTAATACCTTCTTGAAATATAATGCATGCATATATATATAAGATTTTTAATTATACTTTTGAATGGACAAATATCTTAAAATTTTCTATGAAATAAAATTTTGTGGCTTTCTTATATACTTATCTTTTTCAAATTTTTTAAAAATGATTTCTTTTTGTAGCTTCCATTCATCTCATGTAAGGCACGAGCTTTTAGCTGAGTCCATGAAAGCAGGCACACCATTTGCCTTGTGGAATGGTCCCACAATTGTTGCGTGGCTAGAAGTGAGAAATACTATTCAATTTATAACCGTTTGAAATGATAATGTTATTTTAAATTCATCGTCGAAAAGTATTTAACTATAACTGCAGTGGTCAAAAGAAATTCTCATAGCATGTGGTGGAATATCTATACTTATGAAAGGAAATGTGTGTGTGCGATGTCCAGACGAATCTATCGCACTTACAGACATGGAATTTGGCACACAGGTAGACGTAATGGTGGCTCAATGCACTCGAAGCCAGAATTTTAAAATTTAATCTAGAATTTTTTTTTATTTTATGTTTTGTGTTGTTTTGGGTCATTTTTGGTACGTTTATGGCTGTAGTATCTTTTCTAATGATCGTTGAAAAACAATCGATGCACCATCGGATAGAACAAACAATTTTCGTTCTAATGAAGTTTGTTTTGAATTTCCAACCTAATTTGCTGAATTTTGAGAAATTTTTAAATAATAGTTTTTTTTATGGTAATTTTTGATAAGGAATTCTTCATATTCTCGCATCTGACGTTCTAACAACTCTATAATTTTCAATTTTTTTTTCTGCTTATAACTGGAACGTTTCTGTCGAATTTAAAACAAGAATGGTTAAAATATCTTATTCCTTTTTTTTAGATTAATTTTTCCCTGATTAGTTCAAACAGTTTTTTTTGCTAGCGAGAGTTCCTCGGGACGATCCCAGAATGCATTGTTGCTTCCTCGCAGGTGACGTAATATGCTTTCATTCCCAACATGCATTTCTACAATCCGATTCCTTCCGGTGACGACATTACATTCGCATCATTGTCGAGAGGAAAAATAAGCGGGAAAATCAATAACGTGTATCTTTTGTTTTGATTTCGTTTTCAAAACTTTTTCGAGTCATTTTGGGCATTTTTTCCCCATTTTGTCAAAGTCCTGATTCCACGGGCAACGCTGTGTGCATACTACTAATATTTTATAAATTTCTGCATTATGGATCTTAATTTACACATTATGAGCTGGGAGTGTTTTCCCCTTTGATCAGGCAATGAGTACTTATATTTTTTTCTGCTAAGCATAATTTTTATGAAGCTATCATAATAAATTAAACTTATTATGTGGAAATTCTTAATTTTAACATACAAATGGTAGTTTTCCCTAAACTTAAATAGTTTTGTAAAATTTTGAACGTAACAAGTGTATACCTTCAGCTGAACATAAAAGTCTCAGATTACAGGAAGTGAAAAAAAAAACACCTTAAGTTTTAAAATATATTGTTTTAGTTGTAATCAGTGGCGAATCTAGGATTCCGGTTTGGGGGAGGCTGAGGTCATAAAAACTTTGTATTGTCGTGATGAATGTCAAACTTCAAGGCTGAAGTAAACCAAAACTCTTTAACTTTACAGACTTTACTCACCTGACAATAAAGATCATAAAGAACAATACAGTGCTTTCGATAATTTAATAAAAATTATGATGAAATAATTAGCCAAAAAATGTCTTTGACCGTGTCAATGCTACAAGTGTAAGTGGAATGACTACAAAAGTAACAAAATTTTCGAGCCTTTCAAGCTAGAAAGCTATGTTGAAACGTTTTTATTATTTTTTTAAAGAGAGAAATTAAGAAAAACATTTGTAATGCTGTTAAATTAAATCAAGAATTCTGGCTTGGCTCTGGGGGCAGGTCCTGAAAAGCACCCGCAAATTTTCCCACGGAAAAAGTGACCGGGCCTCCCAGGTCGCTAGCAGAGAGCGGCCGGAGAAAAGGGCCGACAAAGCCTTCCCAGATTGCGTCATACAGGAGGGTCTTCGTTTGAAATTCACCGCCATTTGACCTCGAGTGGACACACACGGAGCCAGGGAGATGCATGGCGTACGCCTAGCACCAATGCAATTGAGGAGTTAAAGACAGAGTTTTGTCATTGGGAGAAAGGGTCCCATCTCCTGCAAATGAGGAGCTGAACTTTTGACCCCGCCTAAAAAGGGCAGGTCCCAAGGAGGGTTTTTAAGCTGGAACCAGAGAGGAATTGAGGGGATGATCGAGAGATCAAGAGAGGGTTCGTTTGGAGAACCGGAGAATTTAATTCTCGTGACGGAGAATTTGGGAAAGCAGTTCTCTGGCTGAGAAGCTGCTGTACCGGGCTTTGCCCCGTTAACCTAAGCCAACTTCCGGCTGTGTATCGCTCATCTCGAGTGGGAAGTTCTTAGGAACGCTGATTGAACTGGACGTGCCTTACGTCGCTACGAATTAACTTCTCGTTATTTGATATAACCCGTGAGAGGTTATCTGTTAGAAATCTGAGCGGATTCTTCCCTCAGATCATTATTCCGGCCTTCGGACTTATACTCGCCTAGAGTAGAACTTTTGCATTACCTCGAGTGAACTAATGAAAATCTGCGAACTGTATCCAGATTGTTTTTGACTTGTCTTATGCTATCTCGTCCTGAGTAAGCGGAGTTGTATTGAATCGATATTAATTTGTATATTCTGTAGAAATTCATTTAATCAAGAATTTTCATTAAAATATTAATACCTTAATATGGCTGTGTCGTCTGGTGAGTCCTTCATAGCTTAGCATCGCTGAGCTAAGACCCTACACGGGGGGCTGTAGCCCGATGGCCCTCCCCCCTGGATTCGCCACTGGTTGTAATCTTTCCTTTAAATCTTTCTAAGAAATTTTAAGAACAAAGGGATTTTTACTTTCAATGATTTAAGGGTAAATAAGTTTATTTGATCATGAAATTAATTTTTGTGTATATAAAACTTTAAAATTAGCTGAATAATGACAACCAAATTGTTCCTTTAAAATTAGTTTAGAAAATCAGTTTCTATTAAATGTTCAAGTCCATTTTGATATAAATCAAAGATGGAATTATTGTTTATTTTATTTATTCTTTAATACTTAATGCAGTTACTTTTCGGCATTTTATAGACTTTCACTCTGTATTCAGATTTAAATGCTGAAACTTTGTCTTCTACTTCCTCAAACATCCTATATTTTGTTTTTCAGCTTTGGGTTGGTATGCCAGCATGGTATGTTGCCGCTTGCAGAGCCAATGTGAAAAGTGGTGCTATCATGTCAGCTTTGTCAGACACAGAGATTCAACGAGAAATAGGAATCAGCAACCCCCTTCATCGCATGAAGCTGAGACTCGCCATTCAAGAAATGGTTGCTCTGACAAGCCCATCTGCTCCTAAACCTTCTAGGACTGTAAGCGTTTAAATCTCTAATGTTATCTGATACTTTTGATGGTGTATTTCTTAGAATAAAAACCTAATATTTCTAAAATTCTCCATCTGATTGGCCCAAAAATATCTTATCTATAAATATATCTTAACAGGGGTGGCGACAGCAGGGGCTCAAGAAAGTCATGGATTCTCGGTTACAGTAGGTTCGAATTTTTTTATCCATCCGGGGGGAGGGATAGCGGCACCTTTTTCGGGAAGTATACGAGAAAGTTTAGGTTAGACCATTCCCGCTGGTTTTTAAGGATATCTGTATTGTCCATCATTTATAGTAGAGTGAAACCTCTTCGAACGGCCACCCCTACATAGCGGCTACCCCTCTTAACGGTCAATTTTTCGTGGCACGGATTTTTCGTCCCATAGACCTAATGTTAAAATAACCCCTAGCAACGGCCACCGGGTGGGTTCGTCCATCGCATTTAACAAACGCATCGGCTAGAGATTTACTTTTTAGACTGGAAAACGAACTTGAAAAAAATGGGGGTTTTTTTCGAGAAGGATAAAAACTTAAAATAGTCATAAATTGTGTCCTTTTTTCAAAAAATGTAAAAAATTATTAAATAAAGTACTATTTTGTCTTTAGATAAGTCTCAAACTTCATTTTAAATAAGGAATATGCGTCAGACTTGTTTATATTATGTATTATAGCAATTATCCTGTAATTGTAACGAAAACCCTTCAGAGCGGCCAATTTTTCTCGGAACGGAGGGGTGGCCGCTCAGAGAGGTTTCACTGTATTTGAAATATAATTGCAAGCTCATAGAAAGTACTCTGCAACCTCCACTTGCATTGTCCATCATTTATTGTATTTGAAATATAATTGCAAGCTCATAGAAAGTAATCTGCAACCTCCACTTGCATTTCAGAGTTTAGCCTTTGGAGAAATGAACCATGAATGGATGGGTAATGAATGGTTGCCGGCATTGGGTCTTCCACAATACCGATCTACATTTATGGAGTGTTTAGTAGATGCCAGAATGTTAGACCACCTAACGAAAAAGGATCTTCGAATCCATCTTAAAATGGTGGATAACTTTCACAGGTATGAAATTAAAGGCATTCCTTTCTTTGCATATTTATGAAAGTTATATTTATGGTACCTGCAATCACTTTAATCCGGATGTCAGTTCATTTTCACTTTAACAGTAACTGACCTTTATGAGATTTTCTGTTAAGTTCATAAAGTTTTATGTATGTTATATATCTTTCATTGTACTTTTAATAAATAAATATTTATTAAAATTTCTTTCACTTGTGTATCTTTGGATGATATGAGTGACTCTTGTGTGTAAATCTGTGACTGGATTTCAGATTTTCATTGTTTTATTAGATTTCTATCGATTAAAT
Source organism: Araneus ventricosus (assembly GCA_013235015.1). NCBI lineage: Eukaryota > Metazoa > Arthropoda > Arachnida > Araneae > Araneidae > Araneus > Araneus ventricosus. The sequence continues at coordinate 6,887 of BGPR01011678.1, read as the reverse complement.
GCATTCCATATTCTTTTTCATAACTCAAACATTCTGATAAATTCTCCCTTTCTTTTTGACTCTCAAAACCTCTTTGGGGCCGTCCACAAATGATGTCACGCTTGGAGGGGGTTCGTGAAATTGTGACAAGGGGTGGAGGGGGTAACAAAAAGTGAGACATCACACATTTTGGTTAAAATAAAATCATTTAAAATCAGCAGATTAAATTTTGAAGTTATTTTGAAATTACCAGAATTTGGGGGTATTTTTTTTAATCGGGGCTGAAACAACTTTCATGTGATTTTTTTCTCTCTTATATTCCTTTCGTTTCGAAAAATTTATTCAGGGTAGGTTCTGAGAATATGGTATGAGCAAAAATTCTTCACCATTAAAAGAAAACCTGTCACACCCATGAAATGTCCAACAAAAGATACTTCGCCCCACCTGGGTGAGTGGTAGAACTGGTAATGGCACAAACAGGTTGATCTTATGGAGGCGTTTTTTTTAAAATTCAATGTGTTTAAGATTATTTTGTGTTCATAAAGTAAAGATAAGATTTAAAGCAAAATATATCAAATTCCAAAATAATACTGTTTTCAATTGCTCTTTTATATTAATATTTTATTTAGTATTGTATATTAATTAGGTTTATTGTTGTAAACCTTAATCTTATTTCATACGTAATAAATACACATAGTTAAAATTTAAAAATAAAATTTGATATATGATCTAAATGTAGTGCTTTGTTTCTGAACTGCAAGTATATGTTTATGTAATATAGCGTGACATGTGACAAGGGAGGGGAGGGGGTATGGTAAAGTGTGACACTTTGTGACAAAGGGGGGAGGGGGGTCAAAAATATTGAAAAAAAGTGTGACATCATTTATGGACAGCCCCTTTGATTTGTTTTATCATGAATATAAGATTACCAGCACTAAGCTCATGGGTTTCTGTTATATGTTACTACAAGAAGTTAGATTTCATTTAATATTCAGCATGTTGTTAGTTCAATTTATGTCCAACAATATATTATTTTCTAAGTGAAAAAGTTTCGTTAATCAGTCAGTTCCTGTACTAAACCAGTGGTAATTTTTCCCCTCTGTTTTAGAACCAGCCTACAGTATGGTATCAGCTGCCTGAAGAGAGTTAATTATGATAGAAAAGCATTAGAAGAGAGAAGGAAAAGTAGTGAAAATGAAATTAAAGGTATTTGCAGCTAAAAATAGTTTTCAGTTATTAAATTATGTATTTTATTTACAGCTAAAATAGTTTTCAGTTATTAAATTATGTATTTTATTTACAGCTAAAAATAGTTTTCAGTTATTAAATTATGTATTTTATTTATAACTAAAAATAGTTTTCAGTTATTAAATTATGTATTTTATTTACAACTAAAAATAGTTTTCAGTTATTAAATTATGTATTTTATTTACACCTAAAAATAGTTTTCAGTTATTAAATTATGTATTTTATTTACAGCTAAAAATAGTTTTCAGTTATTAAATTATGTATTTTATTTACAACTAAAAATAGTTTTCAGTTATTAAATTATGTATTTTATTCCTTTCTCTGCATTGCATTTAAGGCTTCGGGGTCGGAGAGTTTCAGGTGTGAAATCCGATTCCACCCAAATCCCTTATTTATTTGAGCCTAGATCAGGTTAAATCAGATGTCAAGGATCAAGCATCCTCCCACTGATGTGGCGGGGGTGCTGACTCGGGTGTCATCAATTTGACTACGGTTCAGAATTATGAGATCCATTGCAAAATAGACTTTGTGTGCTTCAAAACATGTCATTAATATAACTGAACTGTTTTGCATTGTTTTTAAACATGATTTTTCCTTTTGAATAGCGATTCAACTTATTCATAACTTATCTGAATACAAATTTATGTTGTCGGAAAATAAAATAACTAATTAATATGATTAAATTATTTGAGATTATTATCTTAGGTTCTTCTGGAAATTGGAGTGGAAGTTACAATTTGTTCATGTAATTTTATTTTGGTAAATTTTTGTGAATCTTTGGTGTTACACTACATATCAGGCCATTTGTCCTATCTTAGATTAACCCGCGAATTTGACTATAGTTCAAAATTATGAGATCCATTGCAAAATAGTCTTTGTGTGCTTCAAAACACATCATTAATATAACTGAACTGTTTTGCATTGTTTTTAAACAGGATTTTTCCTTCTGAATAGCGATTTACCTTATTAATAACTTATCTGAATACAAGTTTATGTTCTCGGAAAATAAAATAACTAATTAATATGATTAAATTATTTGAGATTATTATCTTAGGTTATTCTAGAAATTGGAGTGGAAGTTACAATTTGTTCATGTAATTTTATTTTGGTAAATTTTTGTGAATCTTTGGTGTTACACTACATCACATGCCATCTGCCCTATCTTAGATTAGCTCGCGAGGATGCAGAAGGGGGTGTTTCGACACCCCACACTCGTGAAATATGAAAAATACCCACTTCCTTTTAGTTGAAATGAGTCAAATCCTTGCTATCTGCCTTTATGGTCATCTTCAACTGACGGAACGTGTTTCAAGAAAAATCCTTTATTTTTTTTATCGGAATTGGGCTTGGGGTGTCGAACAACCCCTTGCTCATCCTTGCATTAGGTTTCTTTGCTCAGTTGAGTGATCGTATTAGGGACAGAAAAGTAATTTTTTCTCACTATTTAAGTTTTATTGATGAAATATGTGGATTTGAGAATATTCTATATTTTTAAAATGGGGATTTTTGTGGATACAAGACTTTGAAACTGGATAATAGTGTAAGTAAAAATCTCAAGAGATTGATGCAAAAGTTTTATCATTCTGTACGTAATGTAACTGGTACATGTCTTATCCACTTGTACAAAAAGTATTCGAGGAACAGCTTAAAATTGTAGAAACAATTCTGTAAAATGAAAGTGTATTATGCCCTAAATTTATTGGATCTAAAGGTAAGCCCCATCAGAATTCTTGTTTAGATTACTAAAAATATGGTTTCCTCTGTACCTAAAAAAAATTAGAAGAAGTATTTTTCTATCCAAATTGTATAACGATTATAATATTGATGATACTTTACTATAATAATTTTGAAAACGTGTGTAAGAAATATACTTTTCTTATGTGTTCGTAATGTGTTGAATAATATAATGCATTATTTATTTAATTTTTCGTCTAAAAATTTGTTCTTGTATAAAGAGAACTATTTGCACGAAGCAGTTGGAGCAGATATAGTATAAAAATCTTGCTGGTTTTGCTTAAATAGCGAAATTACGATTGGGGTGTCGCAACACCCCCTTGCACGTCTTCGTGTACTTTTCATAGAGTGGGTCGTCCCGGGTTAAATTATTATCTTATATTCTTCTGTAAGTTAGAGTGAAAATTACAATTTGTTTATGTAATTTTTTTTATTTTTATTTTTGTGAATCTTTGGTTTTACACCAAGTGGTTTGGTTTTGTGTAAGGTTCAGTAAAGGCCAGCTGGCTTTTCCTAGCTATGTCACTGAACTGTACACATTACTAAAGATTTTTTTAACCTTTGTTGGAATTTAAGTTTTTTCGTTGTTGTGCATCTGACTCCTTTGAGAATTAGATATGTTAACTAATTCTCAAAGATCATTACTTGAATTGGCCTATAAAGAGAAATAAGTACAGAAAATGAAATTTGTGTTCATAGTAAAAACTAATAATTTATACGAGACAGTTAATTTATAATTAATGGTTTCAAAACAACCAGTGTTTCTTTTGGAATTTTTCTAATGCATAAAAAAATGAAGGCTAAATAAGAGTTATTTTGCATGCTCTAGAATTTCAAATGTAAAGTGTGTATGCAATTTTAGAGGTTTCTTGTAATCTTTAGTCTTTATGCTAAATCATTTATTAGAATATATTACATAAATTGCTATAATACATAAATTATATGATGTATTACAAACATACTAGCAGTACGCGCACGGCGTTGCCCATGGAATCAGGACTTTAAAAAAATATAAAAAAAGCCCGCATACAATTACATAAATGAAAGTTTTGAAAACAAAAGCAAAACAGAAATATATATATTATTGAGTTTGCCCGCTTCTTTTTCCTCACAACAATGATATTTGAATTGTAGGAAAGCAGTGCCGAGAACCATTAATCCAAAACAATGTTAAAAAATTACAATGTGAAATTAATTACACCGCAAATCAAAGTATGCGAGGCAAAGAAATACATTAAGACACGCTTAAAAATAATAATCGCGTCATTGAGAAAATAAATCATTTCCGCGTAGAACGCTAAAGTAATGACGTCACCTGCCGCGAGAAAGCTGACGTACGATCGCATTGTAGAAATGCATGCTGGGAGCTAGCTTTAAGTAACCTTGGATCGAAAGCTCCGATTTGGTCTGCGAGATAAAATGTTTGAACTGATCCATAAAAAATTCGTAAAAAATCGGGGGAAAAAGATATTTTGACTGTTCTTGTTTTAAAACAGGGACAAATATTCCGGTTGTTACCTCAAGAAAATTAAAATTGATAGCATTATTAGAACGCCGGATGCGAGAAAATAAAAATTGAATGTTAAAAATGTAAAGGAAAAGTGACTGTTGTTTCAAAATTCAGTAAATTACGTTAGAAATTCAAAACTAACTTCATTAGAACGGAAATCGCGTGCTCTTTCCGATAGTGTATCTATTTCTGTCGTACAATTATTCGAAACCATTCTATTGAGAAACTAGTGCTAAAAATCAACCGAAACAACACAGAACATTAAATAAAAAAATGTCTAGATTCAATTTTAAAATTCCGGCTTCGAGGTGCATTGAGTCACCATTATGACTATCTATGTGCCAAATTTCATAGCTGTAAGTGCGATAGATTCGTCTGGACATCGCAGACACACACACACACAAACATTGCCTTTTTATAAGTATAGATAATCTGATATACGATGACTATTTTGTGTAAGAGCTAGTTTTAGAGTGTTCATTCAGAATATTTATATCTCAAATTTTCTGTGATTCATTCTTTTCTTAAAAAATGCGTTACTTTGTTTTCGTTTCTAATCGTATGTTGATTGCTTTCTAGATGTCTTAGTCTGGTCCAACGACAGAGTAATCAAGTGGGTCGACAGCTTAGGATTAAAAGAATTTTCCAATAATCTCATTGAATCCGGTGTTCATGGTGCTTTCATTGCTTTGGATGAAACTTTTGATCACAATGCAATGGCTTTAGCTTTACAAATACCTACAACAAATACACAGGTTTGTTCCCATATATATTAACCTTTTCTTTAAGTGGTCATCCTCGTCACAGTTCATTTTACTTAGAAATGATTCCCTTCAATAGTCTCAATCATTTTCACTTTTAACCCTTTGAGGACGGACGCAGACCGTCGTAATAAGGTGTTCCTACCTAAGCCACTTTCCTACCTGAAATCTGAGATTAAGTCAGCTGCTTTAAGCATCTGGCAAGACTACTGGGATAACGACGAAACTGACCGCTGTACACACGATATAGTGCCTAGGGTCTCAAACAAGCCAGTAGGATGGAATAGAGAAGAGCTAATGTTCGTTACAGGACACGGGCCCTTCCCTTCATACCTTCATCGCTTCAATCTTCGAACACATGACAACTGCTCGTGCGGAGAAAAGGGAGATCCAATGCACTATGCCACAAAATGTCGGTTTACCCTCTCCTGGCATTTCCAAACTCCAGTGTCACTTAAATTACAGTGGTTGAAAAACATTCTCACGAACAACTTATCAAGAACCCGACTTCGACTCCCAATGCACTTCATATGTGATGAGAACAATCTCATTGTAGAGGATAATAATTAAGCACTCCTCCAACTCAGACTGACACACACTTCCGGCTACTTATGATTTTTTTTCCCCTCTACGTATTTTTTTTCTATTTTGTGTTGCTTTTTATGTTGTTCTGTCCAGTGTATGTTTCTTTTTCATTTTTATTTGTTTTTGTACCTGTTACTTGGTTTTGTCCTTTCTTAAAAAATAAATATCACCTCCATCCATCCAAACCGGAAAGGAGCCAAATGGCTCTAAACACGGGGATGCAGGTGGTGTAATGTAATGTAAAGGTAGTAAGGTCGAACATCGAAAATAAAGTAGAAGAGCCTTTTAAAGCTGTAAATGTGAAGGAAGCATGTGACAATATTGCTGGGAGTTGGTGGGAAGCTACGGAAAAAACAATTTGTAATTGTTGGAAAAAAGCGGATCTTTGTTTCATGGAGCATGATAAGCAAACTGATAATGACAAAAATTCCAAAAATGGCGATGTTTCAGATGCTGAAGAAAGTGTTTTGAGACTTCAAAAGTCTTATAACTCAACTTGAAGAAAAAAAGTGACAGAATGTCTGGAATTAACGAGGAGGAATATTTAACAGAGGATGATGATTTTATGATTTTTGTAGGAGTTACTGAAGAAGATATTCTTTCCGAAATCAAGGTCGTATATATGGGGGGGGCAGGGCCCCCCCCCGAAATCAGAAACAAATTTAATGTAATAAGTACTTATTATTCAGTTGGCGTTTGCTCGGAAATAATTTCCTAACTTTTAGCTTCTAAAAACAAATATAGATGACATCAGGAGTACCGTGAATTTAAAGTATGGAGGTATAATGAAGGCGTAGCCTTGTTTTGAACTATATCATACCAAGGATAATTTCACTAAATAACGTTTTTTGTTCGCAAAATTTAACTTTGGCGCCAAATTTGGCAAGAAAACTAAGTTGGTAATAGTGAAGAGTCGAAATCTCGAACAGGTTTGAAGATTCTGGAATATTACAGAAGGTCGCCAAGCGCGCCAACTGATCCTATATAAGCGGGCGACCGGCATTCAACTAAGTAAAAAAAAAAATATCTATGATATTGGAAACTATTGTCAAAGCAATTCCGTTCTTTCG
>BGPR01011677.1:23376-47656 GCA_013235015.1 Araneus ventricosus | reverse complement strand
TAGTACACAATACTTCGTATCAAGCCAAGCTGGGTTACGGCAATCTATGTGCAGCTTTCAAGGTTTCGGTCGCTAAGTGGACTAGGCGGCTGTCGAGACGTCTTCGCTTCACTTTCCTCTAGATTATCCTGATCTTAATTCTTAACCACTACCTTAAAGTCATGCAGAAACAGAAATACTGTACTTCAACAATAAATTATTCATTCACGCCACAAATAATTTTACAAAATCAGCATTTCGCCTTCGATAGGGAAACGCATACTAGATGAATTTTAAGCGAACATTGAATTTATAATGCCGCATCAATAGTCAGGTTCCGAGGTTAAGAACTCCGAGTTCACCCACCTGAATATAGAAATTCAGGCTTTAAATAAAACAACAGAACTCTATTAAAAAAACTGTTGAAATGGAGGGAATATCAAAATTTATATAGAAAATATATTTATAAAAAATACTGGTAAGTTTTTTAAGCATGTTTCCGTATGTACTTAGCATAATTCGAAATGCCATTTCACGGGCTCTACCGTTATTTGTCAATTTCGGTATATACTTCCAGTAGCATATATCGTCATTCGAAATTCAACAAGCTTCACTCATACATATATTTGACCTGCCAGACTCAGAAGTTACCTTATCAGAAAAGAAACGGCACCATCTGGTTGCAAAGCGGCTAATTATATATTATTTAACTAGATTATAATTAATATTTAGTTATTATTATAGTAATATTAAGTTACAGTCGAGGGAAAAAACTATCCATCTTATACACCCTTTGTATTAATATATGATGAATGACGGCAGAAGATCTCTGGGTGTTTCGGGTTTTTTTTCCCACTGAAAAAAATATTACCAAGCATTTCAGTAATCATAATATTTTAATTTTACACAAATTTAAAATATTGAAGTTAAATTTTTGTCAATCATATTAAATTTATTGTGCAAAAACTCTTGATATTATTTTAACAGATAAGAAATTAGAACATTCAGATTTAAGTATCTCTTTGATTAATGGAAGTCTGCAAAAAATTATAATTAATAATATGCAGAGTTTTATCACTAATTTATTGATCATAAGTTATATTTGTCCCTGCTTTTCGTTCGATATAACTTACTTTTTGACCGAAAAAAGCGAAGTTCTGTTTCATCACGACCGTTCGGAATTTCGTCTGTTTGTCAGTAAATTTCTTCGTTATTCAGTCTCGACCAAACACGATGTTCAATTTTCTTCGAATCTGCAAGATTCTGCCATGAAGTCACCAAAACTGTCGTATCTGTAAGGACTTTAATTTTTTTTTCAGTTTCAAGGTGATGGCCGTTTTAGTGTTTGGCAAGTTACAGGCAAATTTTGCACCTTTAAAACATTTAAATCAATTTGGTAAGGTCAAGAAATTTAATTTTCATTTTGTTAATATTGATAAAAACAAACACTTATTTGCAATTTTGTGGATAATTTTAAAGCAGATACTTGTGTAAATAATTCGCATTAAAAAATGGCTAAACCCCTGTAGAATGCGATAAAAAATTAAAGGATTTTTTTCTTTTGAAAGCGAGGTTTATTGTCTACAGAATTGTTAGTAACACATATTTTGGGTTTGTTGTTTTGGGTCTTGGTCATGAAGAATTTTAAGGGTCTTATAATGGCTAAAGTTAAAAAGTGTGACAAAAAATAAACTTTAAAAAATATGGTTTCATATAGAAATTATTGGTGTTGTCGCAAATTATGCAGTGCTGGAACGCATTATCCTGTGTGACATAAATCGCGCTGTTTTAAGGACTTTTTCACAATTTTTTTAAATTTATTTCTCGGAAAAAAAGCAGTGCCGGAACGGCGCTCAGGCTCATCTACACCCCTGATCAAAATCGTCTATAAAACAGTTCTTTTTCTTGTCAGAAGAGTATGTTTGGAAAAAACTTACGCCTTTGTATGAATTGTCCACCGAAAAAATTGTAACTTATTAAACAAAAAAAATAGTAATCTACTGGTAATGTCACAAAGGGAGCGGAAATTTAAGCTTAATACTGAATTTTAAAGAGTAACGATTACTTATACATTCTTAACATGCAATCACTTTTAAATAACAAATGTAAAGAAATAGCAGTTCAGAAGAGATTCACTGGTTTCATAAAAATTTTCCTTTATTAAACATCATAATATTCTTATTCAATTGATGAAGATGAATGGAATATTTTCTGATCTTGTTTAACGACCACCACTCATAACGAGTAATTCGCATAACGCGCAAATTAATTGTAAAAAATGACTCGAATAACGAGCAACGTTTCGAAAAACGAGTGATGAGGAAAAGAGAACTCCCGGACTGTGCGCCTGCTACATCAGTGAATTTTTAGCACTTGTTCCGCTAACATCTTAGTGTTGCTTGTGATCCCTCATTTTTACAAACATATGGACAGACATGTTATTAGTGGGGATTTATTTTTGTTTTGTTTTTTCAGAAAGATTAATAACCCTTTCGAAAAAATGTCCCCGAAGAAAAAGCCCCAAGACGGCATCCATAAGAGAAAAATAATTATAACCGTGCAAATGAAAAGTAAAATCATTGAAAAGTGAGAAAAAGGAGTGAGCGAGGTTTCTACACCGAACACATGTAATCTGCCATCGGTTCAGTATCATCAAAAACAAGAACATTATAAAAGAGGCATGCTTCAAAGGGAGAGACAAGAATGTCTATGTAACATCTTAGCGATGTTGAAAAGTTCCTTCTCATATGGATGCACGAAAATCAACTGCGAGATGATAATTATAATGAGAGGATTATTTGTGAAAAGATAAAAGTAGTTTTCGCTGACATCGTTAAGAAGACACCGGGATCATCAATGGCCGAGGAAGTATTTCAGGAGACGTGGGTTATACATGTAATTTTTTGAGTATTTTTTTGGCATGGAACGCATTATCGTATTTAACATTAATTTATATGCAGAAATTGTTTCCCGTAAAGAGTGTTTCGCATGGCGAGTGAGCTTCTAGAACGAATTACGTTCGTTATGCGCTGTTCCATTGTATTTTTAACAGCCAGAATTTCTTATTTGATCAGCTCTGCAATTCTAGTGAACAGCTCAAGTCTATGCAATGCATATCTCAGCTGAGCACTCTGAGAACTGCATCTTCGACGAGCATAATGATAATAACTGGAAATTTATAGAAAATGAGGTATGTAGTTATCTATTGAAAATTTTAGGTGCTTTTCGTTTTCATATCTTTTTCCTAATTTCTAACACACTTCTTCTCCTGCAGCAGAAACTATACACAAATACACTACAGGTATTTAGAGTGGTGTAGTGTTCTGCTTTCCATGCTATAAAGAAACTGGATGTCTTAGATTACGTGATGTAAACATATGGTTGTCGTATTAATAATCTCACAGGGCAAAATTGCTTTAAAGAAAATTTAGTCATTTGCTTCGTTAAAAGAATATTTTAGTTTTGAGAAACTATTGCTAAAACTCTTCAAATATGCTTATTTACTTGATAAATAAGCAAAATTAGTTTACAGTACTTTATTACCATTTATATCGTATCAAATATGCACTTATGGCTCTAGTCTATCTATCTAGTTAATTCGCACTGCGGATCATCAATTGCGTACATTACTATAAGTAACTGACGTTGAGTCATTCACTACCAGTGAATTAAGACTGAGCACTTCTGCTCAGTCTTAATTGCTGCTTAAACCAGAGTACAAAAACACATCGGAAAAACCAAGATGCACAGCTTATAGATGGCGTTACATTACGAAATAGCATATCAGAGGAATAAATATTGTGATTTTTAGAATTTTTTAATTATTAACAGCATTTATATGTTTTGCAGATTCACACTGTAATTGTAGTAAATAATCGTACATTCTGGAAAAGTTTTGATTTCAACAATTTGCCATGACAATTCTGGAATAATTTTGTGAATTTCTACACTTTGGACAACCACATTAATTTTTATATCGTGAATTCGAGGCGCCTCAGTCAAAATAAAACAGGACTTTCTTAAAGAATACGAAATCTTCACTGATGTACTTAAAATATCATCACCGAGATGAGTTCGGTTTCCTCTTGCGTAATTTAATATTTTATAAGTGTGTAGGAATAACTTTTCCTTGAACATTAATATTCATAAAACATCGTGGGTTTCTTTGTTTGTAAATGCGTCCGTCCCCAGTGTCTAATAAATTGCTCTGTTATAAAAGATAAAATTCTTTTTGTGAAGTTAGTATAGTCCAGCCACCAAATGTGTAACACAACCGTCAGCAGACATTGTTCATCGTGAGCTAAAAAAGGAAATGATGCTTGTTAGATGGCTTTCCATCAAAAAATTGTAAAAGTGTTTGGTTGAGAATTTACAACGGGGCGCCGTCTTTTGGAACCCTGTATTGCATATGCGGCATTATTAATGACTCCAGAAGTTTCATAGCCGTAGAAAGTTTCAGGGATTATGTATAAATCGAGTCAGTCAGTATTTCTTCTATGGGGTCTGTCATCGTAAAAGGAGTCCCACCTACTGTTACTGAGAACACCGGAAAAAAGATGTCGATCATATTTTGGTTAATATTTCAAATTATAACCTCTAGAATGAAAGCTATTTTTTAACTAAATTTGTTATTGGGTCAATTTGTTCTTTCCGGATGTATCTCGGCTAGACGTTTGTGTCTCTTTCTTGCTTGTTTGAAGTTCATAAAATGTCTCAAATTTCTGTACTATTTTATTTAAGGGTACTAATATTACAGTTCATCTTGAGTGCCAACACAACATGCGCTTTTGCTTAGTCTGAATACTTATAAATTATGAAGGGAACAAACATGGGGCGATGCCACAAAGTGAATGAGATTTGGCTCTGGAATTAAAGGGAGAGAGAAAATTAAGGGTGACACAGTCACACTATATACTTAAAAAGTGGTCTTGTTTCTGGATTGGTACTTTTTTTCATTTGGCCAAGAATCATCATGTTCTTCACTCCAGCAAAGTCGTGAATGGAAAACTCTTCCAACTATCCTTCGAAGTAGCTTTAGAGCTTCAAGTGGAAATATTTCCATGGTTTATCTGGTGCTTTTCCATGAGTCGAAAATAGGCAACGTAATCTCTCAGCACTAATTATAAACCTCCATAGTAGCCTTCCATTACTGTGGTCAAATCATAAGTTTGCTTTCAAATTCCATTGAAATGAATTGTGCATCGTCGTTAGGTAGAACTCTAAGCAGATTACGACTTTTAAAAGCTTCAATAGCGTTGAAATAAGTTGGGAATCAAAGGGCGACAATCTACAGAAACCTTGTTATTTGAGTTCTTGAAATATAAAGCTTCTATTTATTTTCGAATAATAAAGCGCATGCTGATACGTTTTTGTTCGTTTGTTTTGTTCTCATCTTTCCATTTCTTATTTTCTTTCATTTCTCAAAGTTAAAAAATTATGTCTCTAGAATGTTTTTTAATTATATAGGTTTAAACCGAAAACGGGAAAAGAAAAAAAAACACCTTTTCAACAGTTTCATAAACAAACTACAAACGAAAAAAAAGTTTAGCCACTATTCTTAATATTTGTTTCTGGGAACGAAAGCGCTTGCTTTCTTTTAAAATGAAAGTGATTGGTTGTTGAATCAGAATTTATTAATAATTCATTGATCAGACGAGATAAGGACTGACAGTTAAATCTAACCTTTGAAATAAAATTCCTTCACTATATAATATCGTACTTACACTATATAATATTGAAATACAAAGCTAAGACAAAATAATGACTATGAAATGTTTATTTTAGAAGGGATCGTACATTAAACTTATTTTGTAGCAAAATAATGAACACAATGTACATAAAACTAATTAAATGTTATTCCTCTTCTCAACATTAACAATTAAGACTCTTAGATAGCTTTTAATATGAATCCTAAGGCTGTAAGTTGGAGTTATGTCGCGTAAAAACAAAACTTTTGTTATGATTCCAGTCTGAAGAAGGATTTTTCTCATTAGTAAACAATACTAACCAATGCAAGACTCATACTTAAGGTATTTTTCGGACAAGCATGTTTCCGTTAAACAAAGTTAATTTTTTTGTGGGCGCTGAATCGCTCTTTATGTGCCGAAAAGAAAATAGCATGAAAAAGGCGAGAAAGAAAGAACTTTTGAAATTAAAATATCAGTTGGGGCAATTTGTGGAGAATCGATAATGGTTCAGTAATTAGTATAGTTAGAGTAAAAATAAGTTATTAGTTCTAAATTACACATGGAGAAGTTTAATTTCAAAACAGAAGAATCATGAAATGGAAAAAATTCTCGAGCCAAACTAATCGGTTGGTATCTTCGCCCTTACACGAGTTTCACAACTCGCTTCGGCCAGTCGCCAGAGGGCGCCTGTGCTGCCTGGAAGAGATTTAGAGACGCTGGTAAGAATATTATGTCCTTTTCATTCATGTCCTCGATGTCCCAAGTCTTTTACCCATTTTCATTGAACCTTGAAATGAAAGTCATGAAAAAAAATTGGCTGATATTCAGATTATAAACTAAGACATTAAAAATGGTTGCGTTGAAACAGCCAAGACTAACTTAACGTATAATGACGTGGAATTCATTTCATCATATGGTACAGAAACCTACCAACTTTCTCTTCCGTGACGGCAATGCAATATCAAGCATTTTTAAGCTCCCATTTAATTGTTTTGGAATAGACATCAAAATCTTTGAAAAGAAATCGGAGGAATATTACATGTTGGTAGAGGAGCTATGGGCTATGTATTTTAGTCAATGATGATGCGGATCATTAAAAATACTAAATTTAAAACAAAAGCAATAATATAGATCAGTGGTTCCCAACCCATGGGCCACGGCCCACTTGAGGGCCTCGGATAGCGTATTAGTGGGCCGCGATATGCTAGTCAAGAGTCGAAGTTAGGGGAGCTTCAAGAGTCTTCACTTGTTCTTGCTTTATAAAACAATATATTTTTATTCCTTTTACATTAAGCTTCACTAATTACTCGAATATAAGGGCATCTAATATACAGGGTGTCCACACTTATCGTTGTCCAATAGCTAATTTATAAACCTTTAGAGATAGACATATAGTTCCAACTGGAAAAATGCTTTAAATAAAGGGAAGAATTATATTTTATGTTTTTCGAGTCACTAAATATATTTCCGAAAATGTTACGAATTCTAACTTTTTATACGGTTCCCCCGGTCTTATCAGTCATATTTAGTAAAACATTTTTGACACCCTAACATCTCAAATAAAAAAAAGTCCCACTCTTCAGCGACTAAAACTGAGTGAGTTATGGACCTTTGAATTTCAAGATTTTTACCAATCAGCGGCCTCCTCCAGCGCTGATTGGTGAATCGTCTGCAAGACGGCTATTGAAATGGTGTAAAGTGATTTAAGTCAGCGATATTCAAAGCTCCATAACTCAGTCAGTTTTAGTCGCAAAAGAGAGGGACTTTTTTTGTTTAAAATGTTAGGGTGTCAAAAGTATTTTACTAAATATGACTGATAGGACCGGGGGAACCGTATAAAAAGTTAGAATTCGAAACATTTTCAGAAATATATTTGTAACTCAAGAAACATAAAATATAATTCTTCCCTTTATTTAAAGCATTTTTCCAGTTGGAACTATATGTCTATCTCTAACGGTTTAGAAATTAGCTATTTTACCACGATAAGTGGTCCCTGTATACATATATAAATATATGTGTTTGCATTTTTGCACTTGTATATTTAGTTAGTGGGCCTCCAAATATTTTTTTTGCACAACAGGTGGTGCGCACAACCAAAAAGGTTGGGAACCACTGATATAGATGAATAAATTATTTACAGTAAGACATATTTAAATTTGCATTTAACGTACCAGCAAACAATTTCATGCCCTCTTCTTGTCATTCTGGTTGAGGAAGCGATAGGTAACTGTGCAAACCTAATTAATTTTTTACCATTTTCTGCAGGTTTGTCAACTCGACTTGTCCTAATATCTTATACAGTGTCAGCTTCTGAAGAATTGTCAGAGAAACATGATTTGTGTCTGTCTATTGAAATATTAATACTTTTATTCTTTGTGAAAAGTTTGAAAACTTTATCAGATTATTTAATAACCTGATATGGTAGATTCAGGCTCTGACGAACATTTTCAGTTCGGAGCAACAAATTTGAAAATAAAAGGCTTCTGCTTGCATTGATGTGAAAAGGGAATAGTTTTCACATCTGCGGTAGTTGCTTAAAGCTTTTTGACAAACCCTGATAGGTGCTGAAATTTTGTATCTACATGGAAATAGCATTTTAAACTAATCTTTTTTACCGCGGACAAGTTCTGCTTGATTACACTGAAAATTAGCACACCAAGCTGTTTGTAATCTGAGCAATATTAATGGAAGATTTCCTGTAAAATTTTCATTTTTATGGAAAATTATACTTACTTTTATTTTACAATACCAGAGTTCTATGCATCCATTTGCCTGTGGGCGGTACACCTAGTTCTATTTCGTTTCCATCTCATTGATTTTGAAAGTTCTTGAAACAGCTATCCTTTGAATCTTGTGCCTTGATCAGCAGTAATGACTATTAGTGATCCAAAACCGGAAATCTAACATTTTAGTAATTGTTCTACGTAGAGCCAGATTTCCCATGAGACCAAACTAGGCTATGGACTATGCCGCAGCAGTCAGAAGGAGTATATTCAAAAGATTTAGCAATAAACTATTTATATATTTTAAATACTATTTTGAAAAGACTATATTTTTATTGCAAATTTTTTCAACTCACATCCATTTATATATCTTAAATAAATAGACATTGTTTATTTAATGTATATGGTTGTGCCCTTAAAAAATGTAAGATGGAAAAGCGTCTTCCGGTACATTTACTTTGCCAATTACTAGAGTAGCGGTTTGTGCAACATGCTGAAAACAAAAGAACCAGAATTTTCCCTCAAGGGTCCAGACGCCTTTTCTAAACAGAATAAACAAAATAGCAAGCAATTTTATTTTACAAACATGCAACTGCGGCGCAAGGCGGGGGCCGCAGGGAGTATTCAGATCTGTTTTGCTCTCAAAGCCTCCTCGAAGGTGGAAGGAGGATGCTCCTGATTGTATAAAAATTGCTATCAGTAGGAGAGGGTTGGGGGATATGCTTTAAAAATTACCATTGTTTTTCCTGTTTTATTACTTTGGTAAAACTGATGGGCCAGACTCGAAACAATCGATATCGCTCATCTTCTTAAGTAAAAGAAAAACTTTCTTCGGACAACTTAAACCATCGAATGATGTCCAAAATAATCCTGGAATTTGATGGCATGAGGTCATCTTTGAAGAGGGGAACTGATGCCTTTCCTTAGGTTTATGTGTTCCAGATGGCTCTTATTTGAGCAGTGTTCCAGACGTTATAGAAAAGGGTGAAGCAATGACTGGATTCTTCAGTGATGGTCACGACTCATCCCTCAACAATTATGTTCTGTTTGAGGGCATGCAAGGGAATATACTATTACATAGAATAACATCAACCTCATTGGACGTTTTGTGCTGTTTCTTTCGGGGCAATTAATGGGAGAAAAATAGTACTCCTCTTTTTAGTCTGCAAATAGAAGGGCACAAAAAGAAATATTTCTACTTATTTTGGGGGTTCTTTCGTTCATTTTGAAGAGATCAGCTCAAATTATTATTCCGCCATTCTTACACTCGTTTTATTGCAGTGAATATTTCCTTACAAAAAAAGACGTGATTGGAAGAAAATTATAAAAATAATTATATGCATTTCGGAAGATTTTATTGCACAAGAATGAAATGCAGCTATTCTAAATCAAACTCATAATAATAATCGAGAAATAAAAACCGTAAAAATGTTCCCCAAATGCAATCGTGTAAAAATTACTAGTGTATTTTCACCTTTCTCTTTCTTTTTTTTTTTCTTCTTTCCATTCTTCCTAGTGGTAAATAGTGTCTAAAGACAGCCACCTTTGGCAACCAGCTGGTGTGCAGGCATTACAGAATGTGAAAAATTTTGTTTGCACATTTTCACAGCATTTTTAAACATCAACGAATTTATCTCGTACGATTTTAGAAGCCTTACGCCTGTTCTGTTCATTGTGCTATACATTTCCCTAATTCACACTGACTTCTTACCTACAGTTTCAACTTTGATCTGGAACGGGAAATAATTAAACAACAACTAACCCAAAAACATTATTGCTATTTCAATACATGTTCTCTAAGAATGTAAGAATCGAAAGTGAAATAATTCAGAATCGAAATTTTTTTTCTTACCAAAAATGTTTCATTATTTAACTAATATCTCAGAGTAATTTTGATTGGTGATTCAATAAAAAATCAATGTACTTAATTGTAATTGCCCCAAAACTTTAAATCAAATTAAAATTTCAATAAATATAATTTACAAAGAAATATTTTCAATACGCAAAAAAACAGGCATCAACTTTATACCTTAATTTTAGATTTAAAGCAACAATGAAGAATGCAGATGCGTTTATGATTATTTCAATACATCAATGAAAAGTATTGCTATAAAATATTCTTTAAAAATTTGTTCGGCAACTGAATTGATATCATTTATAAGATATTTTTTTGGGTTTTAAGATGGTGCAAAGATTATTTTTGTCCCATAATAGTTTTAAAAGGTTCTGCCGAAAAATGTCGAAATTCCGCTTAACCTTGAATTAAATTTCTAATTAAAATTTTTTTAAACCACTCTGAGGTGCAGATTCCCATCCTTCAAAGCCTTTTTGTGCCAAATTTAGTAGATCTATGCCGAACAATTTTCCCTGTATAGCGCGACTCAACATTGTCTCAATTTTGCTTTTTTCCAACATCTAGCCGCCTTTTGCGACCAATGTGTCCTCCAGAAATATTGATCGCGTTTAATTAAAAGTTAAATCGCTTGTGTACAACTTGATATTCAGGGTTCTTTCAACAAGGTATTTTTAGACTTTCAACTGAAATAGGAATTTAAGCTTCGTCAATTTAGTAGCTATACACCCATTGTTTTTATTGTGCATGTGAACCTTCCTAGTGAAGTCAAGCCACTTGGCATCACAGTCGCATGAAAAACATGAATGTCCGAGTCATTCAACAGCCATTTGTCTCACGCGTTGCTGTATCTTTAGTTTCTTAACCCTCAAATTTATTCGGGTATAATATTGGGGCGGCGAAATTTGCTTGTAATATATGAGCACAGGGCCAGATTAAGCCTTGTTGGGTCCCTTAGGCAAATCAAGTTTCGAGGCACCCTTTCCCTCTGCAACTGTTATCTGCAATCCAGTTATTTTTTATTGATTTTATTTTTCTTTCTATATAAAAAAAATCAGGTAACAAATAATACGGCAAAATGAAATAACAAAAAATTAAAATGCTGGTAACCTTCATGAGAGACGGTTTCTATATTTCGCGTATAAATAAATAAAAATATTCGTTAACAAAATTGTAATAAAACTACAATTTAATTTTCATACAATCAAGGTTTGCCAGGACTGTTGAGTTGTGAATCAGTCAGCCAACTGTAATAAAATAATCTCGTCCACACTGATCTGTAAAACAAATCGAAAAAAAACATTTTTTAAGTGCCGCCTAAGAATAATGCTCTAAAATTTAAACGACACTTGATTTTAAGTTGAACTAGCTCAAATACTATAGCCTTTGTAAATCCAACGAAACCTCTGAAAAAACCACAAAGAAAAAGTATCCTAGAGGCCCCCAAAAGTTGAAAGGAAAGTTGGGAAACTTCGAAAACTACCCAAAGTAGTCCCGGTTCATTTTCTCAGAAATAAGCAGTGCTACAAAAATATCATCAAAATACAATTAAAATACAGTTTTTCAAAAAAAATAGCTTTTTCTTTAAACAGCTAAATTTGTCGTTGCAATTATCTGAATTGAATTTTAGAAAAATACCGTCTCATCATTTTCGGTGAATGACTTCTAACAAAAGAAAACTAATACGTAATAATCAGCAAATTTCTTGTTGAAGCACCATGAAAATAAATTTGAAACGCGAAAACAGCCAAAGAAATCAAAATCGAAGGAAAACCATTCAATAGCGGGAGGGGGAAAAGAAAGATAAGAAAAAAGAGAACATTAGTTGGCCGATCGCCAAAAGGAATATTCAAAAAATCCAGTTCCGGCTAAACTCAATAACTGAACGAAAAACAAAATGAGGAAGATTTTTTCACAAACTGATATTTTTTAAACTTGAATTTTCGAATGATTTCACAGATTTCATAAAGACTGAATGTGCTGAATACCCAACTATACTAATACATAAAATACTCAATTTAAATTGCCGTTCGTAAAATTGTGGAAAACTCTCATAATTTTGCTTCTTTTAGAGAAAAGCAGAAATTCTATTCATTGCAATTCCGATATCTTTTTAAATCTTAATGATATTCCGTTGGAATTTGTATATAAATTGCCCTATATATCTGATTTTGAAGTTTTGAGAGAAAAATTTGCTACGTCTCAAACATTAGCAGTAAAAAATTATTTACTACGAATAGTCATATTTAATTACCTACCGCAAATACTCATTCTCTAATATTCAACTTATTTACTTCAAATTTTAATACAATGATTCTCTAACGCATTGTCAAGTATTCTATAAGTTTCGTACGATTTGGTGGAAAACTCTGCATGTTAAGCTGGGCATTAACGAGAAATCAAGGCTATTGCATTTGAACCAAAGAGTGGGGTATTTTTCCCATCCATTCAAGTCCATGGATTAGGCAGTTCATTCACTGGGGCTACAAAGTTTGTTTTGAGAACGTTCAAAGTCCCAGACTGTCTTCCACGCGCCTTCCCCTTCCCGAACGCTCTCCACACACACAGGTGACTTATCGCCACCTCGAAGAATCAAAGTTCACTTTCTAAGGCCTTACATTCCAATGGATTTGAAATTCCTTTGAATTCTAACAGCGCAACCTATTTGCGACAATTTTCAACGGTTTCTTACATTGATGAAAGATTTTCCCTTCCTGTGTTCCAAAACTTTTGGAGTGGAACAACGGCGAATGTCTAGTTTTATATGCAAAAAATGTGCGGGAAAATTTCGGATTTTTTTAAGAAAACCTTTATATTTTCCAGGATATATGTGCTATTTTTACGGAAATACATATAAGTAATGCGTGTATTAAGCATAACCATTGAGGAAATTTGTAATTCATTATCATCTTTCTATGAAACGGGGTCATCAAAAATCCCCTTTCGTCGTCATCAATTTCTTTTCGGTCCCCTAAAAGACTTCCTGACAGAATCTTCATTGCAAAATGTGAGGTCAAGCCTATTCATCACATGGTCCACGTTCAAGTGCAGTTTCTTCAGCCTTGGAGGAGAAATTTAAAAAAAAAATGTGTAAATCTGAAAGTGTTGAGATACTTTTGATCGTATAGTGTAAATGCTTGTTCCACTCTTTTGAGACACACTGTATATTATTTTTCTGACAGTTCACATTCATTTAACTAATTTTTAAAATTTTAACCAAAATACATATTATTATACTAACTTTAATATTAATTATAATATTGTATTTCTGTGTTAAATCAATGTATAGAATAAAGTAAAAAAAATCGACGGGAGGCTGTCTCTGCGAAATGACCGCTGGGATTGAGGGGCGTAGACTTACTTACCTTACTCAACTGTGACTTTCTGTAGTAGGTGTATCTGACTATTAATTCTGTAGTATATAGTGACTATTAGTCAAGTGTGGCTATGTGACTCTATCTATGTAAGATTCTTCTTCATTTTCTCCCAATTTGCAACTCGACTGTGGCTAAACAGTAAATACAAATTTAAAATTCTTTTTGCAATCTTCAATGTCAACCTGTCTCTGTTGAATGAAACTAAAACCAAACTCTCTACGTTAATTGGTTACGGAGCTATAAGCGTTTATAAATACCACGAAAAGCGACATAATTTTAGGCTTTCCTGACACACCTTTAGATCACTATGGAGAGTTGAAAGTCTGCGCCAAAAATTATTATGCAACTGTTAAAATTAATCATATATTAAGTTCAAGGGTAACGGAATCTGGATTGCAAAATCCTATTTTGAAGAGCCACCGATTTGCAAACTTGTAAGACATAAATAACAGATTTTAACCGCCATTTGCTGCTAGCTCACAGGAAATGAAATCAATGGTAAAAATAAAGTTGGACCATAGTTGAATTAAATTGAATTCATTGTTCTCACATCTTGCACATAGAATTATACTAGATTAACTAAGATTGCATTATACAACTCGCTAAGCATGACGAGTTTTGTCCGTCAACGTGAAAGGCCTAAAAGCAGAGACCTTCCTCGCAAGAAGTCTCAAGTCGCTTTGTGTCTATCTTGCTTCTGATTGCGAAAGGTCCTTGCAGCGCCATCCACCGGCAGTCAAAATGTGACTGTCACAAGATGACTTTTTTCAGGTCATTACATGTAACGCAAAACCAAATTTAAGTTGGTTACAGTAACTTTTATTAATTGCAGTTGCAGTATTCCAACTAGAAATGCTTATAAGTCTGCCCCATTAACCGACTACTGAACATGAAAAGAAATATAAATTTAGATAATTATTATAAGGATATACATTAAACCTAAGTAGACGTCGCGGTGGGAGCTTTTCTGTATGTTGTGATATGTTAACAGTAGACTCTCAGTCATCCGGCCCCTCTCATATTCCGGCGTTTCTAGCCGGATATTAACCTCTAGTTTTAAAGCAATACGAGAGCTATTTTCTCGGATTACTAAGTGTCTTTTGAAGTGTCGAAGTGCCCCTTGATAAACGCTTGATGGCTGTAAGTACGTATACACCACCACCAAGATGACAATCTAGATAAGTATGACTACTTATATATAAAGAAGTAAATAACCTAATGAGAGTCATATACATATTACAAAACATATAAAATCATTTTCTTAAATAAGAGAAAAACTTTGAGTAAACAAACCTGCTTTTAAAGTATTGTTGAAACAAACACTTCCACGGACAATTTGCAAAGGACTAAGAATTTACGGATAATTTCATAAAGGAAATTGATTTTTATGTTTAACATTCGATCCTACAGGCGAAGAATTTGCGAAAACATTTTAAACATGCAATTATGTTAAATACTACTTATAAAATAATTACATCTCATAGTAATAGTGACTTCGTAAGAGATCGGTCGCATTCATTATTATCAAATGTATTTTATAATCACATTTAATAAATAATATTTAGATTACCACTTTTTTCTTTAACAAAATAATTTTATATAATAACTGTGTTCAATGCTCATTTATCAGGCACGTAATTGAACATTCTTGCAGATATTTAAAAAGCCGGCATCCAGATTGCTGGTGATTTCAGAAAAATTTAATCATGGCCCTCGAGCGATTCGTTTCCGCTCTCGGGATGACGGTCCCAGCGTAAGGAAACCACGGCTGCCACACGTGCAATATTTTTAAAGCGAGCTCAGTCGTTTTTTTTTTGCTCTCTTGTGCAAAAGAGTAGCGAATTCAATCATCTGTTTCTGTGAAACTTTTAATACCTTAGAAATGTGTAGAGAAAAATTCATTTAAATAAGTTCCATACTTGAGAACAAAGCAGAAGTGTTTATAATTTTATTAAAGTCAATTTCTCTGCTTTTAAAAACTTGTTGATCTGCTGGAACACAAATAGAAACTGAGTAGTATTATGGTTTTTTCAACATTTTTATGTAGTGGTATTTTATTTTAATATAAAGTCTTCCAAATTATACAGGATGTGTTTAGGCACCTCCAAATGCAAAAACTATAAGATTGACCAAAAAAATATTTTCTGCACATACTGTATTGAAAATGCGGTTTCGAGTTCACAAGGAAAAAAATTATTATACTCATTTTGGCCTATAGGGATAAAGTATCCCAGCTGTGCAAATGAGCAGTTTTTGAAAACACCCTCGTAAAATTTCTTTTAAGAGAAAATGTAAAGTTTAAACTGAAATAACATGACAAAAAAGGGATAAAATAGCGAACGTGGAATATCGTTTGCACTAAAAATATTAAAAGATTATAGACATTAATTGCCTGTAAATAAGCTCATGATTTTCAATTAATGCGTGAGCAAAGTTTTTAGTAAAGGAATAAAAAATTGTGTAGTTTTTGACGTTGTTTCTAATTGTGAAGTTCAGTGCTTAGCATTTTCGTTAGGAATTTTTCAATGTGCTGGAAAACCGTAAATACAGCCCCCGACCTGCGAAAGCACATGGGTTTTCACTGAATGACAGTGGTTGCAATAGAAACGAGTACTGAGGTCGGGTCCTAATGGCCAACACAGCCTCACGGCCCAGCCCCTCCCGTAGGAGGCGCGTACTATCACTGGAGGAGGGCTGACGCCCCCCCATTTATGTACCCCTAGGCGGGCGAGTTCCTTCATATACAAACCTGAGCAACTCATCCACACTTAGTGGTGCCCACTTCTGCAGGGGAGCATTGTGCTGGAAAAAGTAAAGATTAAGTTTAATAATATTTTTTAGCAATTTTATATGGTATAACTTTATTTTAATACAGTCATCCAAATTAAACAGTTTGCAAAAACTATTGGCTGTTTCAAAACCAAATTTTGAACACATACACTTTTGAGTATGCGGTTTCGATTTCAAAGAGAAAAAAATTATACATATATTAGCCTATAGGAAGAAACTGTCGCTGCTGCACAAATAACTTATTTTTGGAATACCCGCAAAAACTTTTCTTTTAAGAGAAAATGTAAAATTATTATACTGAAATAACATGACAAAAAAGGAGTTAAACAGTTAATGTGGAAATAGTTTGAACTAAAATGTGGAAGGAAAATAAGAATTAAAAACCCCATAAATTCAAGAAAAATAACTTTCTTGCAATCACAAGTTAGAACATATTATCATTACCTATATGGTTAGACAAATCCTCTCACACCTTGCTTTAAAAATTGCATGCGCTACACAACAGATTCACTAGCAGTTCACAATTGATATTCGTGGATAGATAAAACATGTTTATCTCTTTCTATCTGGCTTTTAAGCCAGCTCAGTTTTCAATTTCACTTTGATAAATCCTGCTCTTAAAAGAACTCCGCAGCCATAATTCAAAAAGAATTAGATCTGGATTAGTTTGGGATGATCTGCTCAGCATTCTATCATCCGAAATGCTTTGACGCAGAAGGTTTTGAACAGGTAAAGTGTCCTAAGGTTGTGCCCTGTCTTGCAAAAAAATGGTTTTGTCCAAACAATTTCTCCGGGGCAGTGATGGAAATATCTGTGCATTTAACACGATTTGCAGAGTATTAGTGAAGTTCTGCTCTCTGTATCCGGCATTCAACTGTCCGAATTCGCTGTTTCCTATCTCACTATTTCAGCCGCCTAATCAATGTTTTATGGTCAAACTTCAGAACAAAATAAAGAGGCGGGTTCTTTTTCTGTGTTACTATTTTCTAAATAAAATAACATATTTACAACACTTTAGCTTAATTCTTTTCATTTTCTTTTAGCTCTGAATTGCCAAACATTTATCTTTCCAACGTAAACTTGTGACGTTTGAAATTCTGCTTTAAATGAATATTAATTCAATCACTCTTCAACTTCCAAATCCTATCTGCTTAATTCTTCTGCTTTAATACCTAATAGTCTTAAATTTTCTTCTGAAGAACATTTATCGATTCTAGTGTTCTTTATTTCACTTTCAATTTTAGTTATCAACTTGGAAACTGCAGTTCGTAGAAATATTTTTTTGAATTTTAATTTCTCAATTCATCAAATAATAATAATAATATCTATCCTATCTTGAGCAGCCTTCTTTCCTGCCAAGTCGTAACTGAAATGTAAATCCAAAACCCAATATAAATCCTCTCGTTCAAGATATAATCCTAATCGTTTACAAGACTAGACAATCACAGTTTCTTCCCTGCTGATGCACCATGTCCGCAAAAAGTGAGGACAGATACTATTCAAAATTAGACGCTAGAGCCTTTGACAAAAATAAATAGGGCTTCCTTCACACATCAAAGTATTCTGACGCATTCATTTGGTCCTCATACCGAATTAAATGTATCTTTCTATAGAGCGAATGCTGTGGTATACACACTCATACAAAATGAGAGTGACGTCATTGTAAATAGTAGGAGCGCCATCTATATCACTAAGTTTTCTCCATATGACATATCGGTTTTCCTAATTAAACTGGTATATGTACAGTCGCAGAAAGAAAACGAATCAGCCAGAGTTAATCTGCTCTCATTCTTTGTACATTAAAACAAAGGGTACCAATTTTCAAGAAATAATGTCTATTAAAAGATACAATGTCTAAAAATTTAATAAGGGGTCATCTAAATATTTATAACTGCGCTAACTTTGAAATTTTCTATGGCAACTCATATTTCTGTCAATAAATTTCAAAACTAAATTAAAATTTATGCTATATACCAGATTTCGTCATTCCAATTTTGTTTGTTTCGAATTTATTTGCAAATGAAATTCCGAGTTTCTAATATTCAAGTAAAATTTTGAATTTTTATTGATATCTTGAGAAATATTGACATAGATTTTTTTGTTGTAATATTATGAAGTATTCTACATATTTTCCACACCAATAATTTTGAACTAACAATAATTTTGCTTTCCTGAAATTTATTTTACCGAATTTGTTCCCAAAGCTTTTTTATATAATAGAATTTTTTTTATATTTTAACAGCAAGCGAAGCAGAAGGTAAATTTTTACGCCTATGCAAAATTTCAGCTTATTCATAATAGAAGTTTTGAAGTTACAATAAATTTTCTGTTTTAGCCGTAAAACGATTCAATTAAGAGGGAATCGTATATTAAAATAACCTTTCCATTATTAAATATAATCTCTACACCGTTATCAAGAGAAACTTTATTTATTCACAAACGGTCTTGCGTAGCACTTCCTTGCGCTGAGGAGTCTTTACAGCCAAAAAAATTTTCTTACTTCTTAAGAAATAAAATTTCCTGCGAATATTTTCATACGCGTAAAATATCAGATCAAGGCTTGTTTCCAGGTTTGAGATCGATCAGTTTTTTTGTCCAATACCGACCCTTACATGTCAGAAGTATTACATTGATAATATGTCAACGTAGAAATCGTAGAAATGTTTGTCTAAAGCAACAAAGTTGGTACTATTTTTTTTTGTATCTTGACAAATACCATGTTAGCAAACTGCGCTTCAAGTTCCAAAAAGTAAACATTATCTTTTCTTGTTTCGACGAGAAGTTGATTAAATTCGTATTTGAATTGCCGAGGTAAATAACAGTAGAATTTTCTTCTTTTTCAGCCAATTTAAATAAAAATGTGAATAGTAAAATTTCTATCAGGGCTTGAATACAACTCAATTTTCAATGAAGAACACGCGCATTGAATCGATGACTTTAACAGTATTCAATAACGTTTATATCTTCAGGATCACGTCCGAGGACAGGAAGTTCATCAGTTAAAAATTTAATCTATCACTGTAAACAATTAAGACGTACTTTAGTAACTTGTTTATAATTTTTAGTTGATTTGACAATAAAGAGTAAAAATAATTACTTTTTCTTCTCTAAAACCATTCTTGATTATTTTCCAATACTTTAATGATTTTCGTGCAATATTAGCTTCAAGCAGTCTAGAGTATTCAACCGACTAACAGACTGTGAGATAATAAATGAAATAATCATAAATTAGGGAAAATATATTTCTTAGATATAACTAAAATATGTATGGAACATTTAAAAAAATACATAACTATCATCTTACTACACGGAAGTTTTCAGATAATTTTATGTTCCTTACACAGGAAGTGCTGTAGTGATTCAAAAAGCAAGATTTCCACATATTATGTATTTTCTATTGCATGCACAGACTGGATTCTATAGCAAAGTTGTGCGAAAATCGCATAATGCCAATAAAATTAACGTATTGAGCGAAATATTGGTTTAAATGTTTTTCAAAAAATAAATTCGAAACCTATTCTGCTCTTTAATTTTTTTTTCTATATACAAATATTCTCTTCAAATTCATCCCATTCATATTTAAAACATTTGTGTTATAAAGTCACATTTATTTAAAAAATAATTGGAATTTAATTATTTTACCACTTTTTAATTTAAAATATCTCAATAATAAAATAACTTTTTTATCATAAATGCCTTACCTCTGCTTAGATTAGGAATATTTGTTAAATTGTTGGTTAAATACTAAACACGAATTCATGTTTAAACTGTATAGATTGCCATCAACATTCTTCTTATATCCTACTGTGCGGATAAGTGCTTAGATTTCTGCATATGTCTAGATTGCAGGAACGAAGTAAATATGAGAAAAGAGACATGTAGAGACTTGCAATTATCATTTGTGTTTATTTTTTTTATTACTTTGTTCATTTCGTCGCATATTTACTTTGTATCTGGAATTTAATTGCCTATAAAGAAATTCATGACATTTAATTAAAGCATGGACAAAGATGTCATTAAAGTAATAAAAAAATTCATCCGTGTTTGTTTTTTATTATTTGTTCAGTGCTCGACCGTTTCTTAAATTTTTCGACGAATATCGTTTAAAATTATTGTTAATCTTCTGAAATAAAAACTGAGAATTATATTTCTTTTTAGCATTTTTAAGTGGTTGTATTTCATTTTAATAAACAATTTTCCAAATTGTACAAGAGGTGATTAGACACCTCCAGTGCAAAACTATTGACTGGATCACAAAAAGTATTTCGTGCACATACTCTCTTGAGTATGCTGTTTCGATTTCGCAAGAAACATTTTGGCCCGTAGGGGGAAACTGTCGCTCCGGTGCAAATAACTTATTTTTGAAAATATTCGCAAAAACTTCTGTGAAGAGAAAATATAGAGCAATTGTACCGAAATAACGTCACAATAAAGGAGTTAAACAGTTAACGAGGAATATCGTTTGCACTAAAGCGTTGAAAGAAAATAAGAAAAAAACCATAAACTCATTTGCAATAACTTTAACGCAATCACATGTTATAACATATTGTCATTACCTATATAGTTCGACATATCCTCCTTCATTCTGTTCTAAAAATCTCGCTTGCAGGTCTTGTAGTACGTTGAGGAAGGATACGACAGACTCAATAGAAGTATAAAATATATACAAGTGGACAGATAAAACAGGCCGTAAAATTTTATTTTCAAGACAAATAATATTACAATTTCAATCATATAAATCCTGCTATTTAAATAACTCCAGAGACAAAATTCACAGGTGTTAGATCGGGGAACAGGCTGACAAAGTCGTTTGAGATGGCCTGCTTAGCATTCCGTCGTCTGAAAAGCTTTGCCGCAAAATATTTTGAACAGGTAAAGTGTCATGAAGTGGTGCCCGCCTTGCACAGAAATGGTATTATCAAGACAGTTTCTTTGCTGTAGTGATTGAATTTCTAAAAAAATGGGTCATAGATGTGTGTCTAACAATATTCGTAGAGTAAGCCATAGTTATTGAGACACCGTTGTCTTCAAAAAGTAATGTAATTTATTTATGATTTTTGGAAGACACAGCATTACATAAATCTTGATCAATGCAAGGAAATTAGTCGGTGAGCGTGAGGATTTTTAGTTACCCAGATTAGGCAGTTAGGCCTGTTTACAACGCCTCTCATATAGAAATATGCCTCATTGCACAACAAAATCTGCCACGGTCGAGAATTATCTCCCACCATCCGTAAGAGGAACAAAAAGCAAACGATATTTGCGCTTCTTTATGAACAGAGAAATATTCGTGAATATTGAAGAATAAACAAATGAAACCTTGAATGTCTGACCACTTGCATCTTTTTCTAAGCTTTTATTCATACTCAACCCTGTATGTGAATTTTAATGGTCACTTATATGAAGACTGATTATTTTTTCATTCAGCAACAGATGTATGTTTCTTTCAGGTACACATAGCTTCGAACATTTTTCTGAGAGATAAAAATATATTCTGTAGCATTCTTACAAGTTTTTTACAAGTTTTTAAAGACAATGTCAGTGATATTTTTTAGAGATATCTTTCATTTGGTAGGACAAAAATGCAGCTTTAACGGAGTTCTTTATAAACTGCTAAAGATTTTTTTTAAATTGTAAAAGCGACCGTGATAGCATTCAAAAGCAAATAGATAGAGCAACATATATTAAAATTCCAATTGAATACTGTCAGGAAAAATAGAAACAAACAAACACAAAACCTCGCCTACAGGCTAGATATAAATAAGTCCAAAAGATCATATTAAATATTTTCATTTCTCGAAAATTTCTATTTGACGGCAGAAAAAAGCGAATCGATCATTTGAAATTGCTGTAAAGTAATCAGGAATCGTTTTCATTCAAACAAAATTCATGACGCGGAATTCATAAGCAATAGAAAGCAGTCTTGTGATGTAAAATGATTAAGATACAATAACGAACCATTTTCACCGTTTTTTACAGATGGAATAATTTTATTTCTTTCATTTGAAACTGCGTGGAAAAAGGAAATTTTCGGAATCTGTCCTAATATTGTTGGAAATTCAAATGAAATTGTTCAGTCACTGAATGAAACGCATCCCATTGGTTAATTTTCATGACGTAGCCGAAGTTACGGCACTAGTCGAAGTTGATTGGTTGTTACAATCTATATATATTGTTCATTTGTGTTTTTAAAACAGGCAGTCGAAGGAATTGCTGTCAGTGAGTGTGTAAGCTGCAAGACAGCAGCATGGTTCTTTTTAAGTAAACTGGATAAAAGTTATTTTGTATTTTAAACTACCTGGTATCTGCGTTAACTCTGCAACGTTACACTCACGACATGCCAACAGTGGTTATGGGCCGTGCGATCACGTACTCCTTTTCGCCAGATGCAGTTTAAGCCGTGCTGTTTAAGTAAACCGAAAGGATTGTGCCTGTTTGTTGTGAAGTCTATAAAGCAGATCGGAAGATGAATATGCCGGCGGAGTCTTCGCCATTTGCATTCCCGAAGTTGGATGGTTTTAATTATACCTCGTGGAAGGAAGACATGAAGGTCGTGCTGATGGATCGTGGTTGTTGGAGCTTCATAATTGAGGAAGATATGTCCTGAACAAGCTACTGAGAAAGAAAAATTCGAGTATGACTGGAGAAAGCAGAGATGTTACACTACAATTTACCAGTTGGGTGATGCAGATCATTATATCTTCTCCTGTTCCCTCACCAAAGAGTTCCATCTAATTAAACCCGCAGATGAACACAAAAAAGCGTGGTTTAACAATCTCTTAACAAATAGACAGGCTGTCACCAAAATGGAAGGCGCTTTCAGAACCAGCAGGAACATTTGCGATACACTGACCCAGGAGAGAGACCATAACTGACTCCAATGATGTCTTGAGGGTCCGTGTTACTTCTATCTTATCATATTGAAAGACTGCTCTTACTCTTTTTATCTTTTACCATTTTGCCAAGGACTTTTCACTTGACATCTCCTCTCAGGATTGGCAACTTCCAAAGCCCGAGTGGCAGTTCTTATCGATGAATTTTTCGAGCTCAAGTTTAATCCAGTAGAAGAGACCATTGGAATTTTTTGCAAGCGAGTCGATGAGAAGAAAAAGCAAGTTAAGGAAGCGGGTTTTGAAATTCCTGAACTTTTAATCGCATTACAACTTATTAGAAGATTGCCAGCCGAGTATGATCATTTAGTTCAAACCCTCTACAGATTGAAGGATGAAGAATTTAACCATCGGGAAGTTGAAAAAGAACTTGTAAACGAAGCTGGACGAATTCAACTGAAGCAGAAGGATTTGAACCTAGATTATACAGAGAATGCATACACCGTTGGATCATTTCGTCAGCAGGAAACTCGCAAGAAATCTTTTGAACGCAGTGGAGTAGTGTTGGACCCATCAAGAAACCCTGGTCAATACAGGAAAATCAGTTACCCTAAAGGAATGGGGCCGTTTTGTGACTTTTGTTCCCGCAAGGGACACGATGCATCTAAATGTTATAAGAAGCGGAATAAAGAAAAGAAGCAAGCTTTCGCATCGGAAACTTCCTTTTGTGGAACTAATCAAGCTTTTGGAGTATATGCAGCAAATTGGGCCGCCAGTAATAACTATAAAATCAATATATATACAGACAGCTTGTACTCAATCATGGCTTTAAAGAGCGCCAGCTCCAGATCTAGTTTCGTTATATCCGCTAAAAATGATTTATCCGCAGTTAAAGGTTTGGTCGGCCTCTCTTGGGTAAAAGCCCATGTAGGTATTCAAGGGAATGAGTGGGCCGACCAGCAAGCAAAATCAGCGATCTCTACAGGTGTGGGGCTGGATATCCCAGCCCCTCGTTCTTATTTAAGGAGAAAACTTAAGGATT
>BGPR01011677.1:0-23276 GCA_013235015.1 Araneus ventricosus | reverse complement strand
ATAGATTTAAGAGAATAGATTCACCACTTTGCGTCTGCGGGCAGGTGGGCGATGCAGATCATTACACTTTTGACTGCTCGCTCACCAAAGATTTTCACTTACTTAAGCCTGCTGACGCTAACAAGAAAATGTGGTTTAAAAATCTTCTAAATAACAGACAGGCTATCGGTAAATTGTCGGAATCTTTTAGAATTAGCAATGAATTGTGCGATTCACTGACCCGAACTGGGGACTTTTAAATTTTTTAGCCTTTTCATCTTTTAAATTCATTTCATCTCCCATCTATTTATATATATTCATCTCATAATTTTTATTGTATCTCTTTTATTATACTCTTTTAAAATGGTGACTGCATGCTGGGGAGTTTACTCTTTTGAGGGTGCTGCTGGGAGGGGTGGGTGAAGTATGTCGGGAGTGTATTCTCCTGGTAGGGCCACCCAAGGCGTGAAGGCCACTCCAATATTCCCTGCTTGCACTTCTTTCCAGCATTGCTTTTAATTGTGTTATGAGAAATTTTTATTATATGTTTTATTATTAGACATGATTTTATTGATCATTTTAATATTTTGGATGATATTTTTAGACTGTAAATATTTAAAGCTGTATTTTTATTATATTTGGTCTTCTTTAATTTTATTGTATTTTGTTACCGCTCTCCATGTCGATCCTTGCTTGTTTTCCCCTCTCCTGGTCAGTCCTTTATTCTAACTGCCTCTCTTCCCATCTGCCGATGTCCTTTCCCCTCCCGCGTTTTAGTAATCTACCCGGGGGGACCCAGTTGGTCTAGGTGGCCAATTTTCTGTGGTTTCAGGGTTTTAGAGTCTTTTTAACGTTACTCTAGATTTTACAGATATTATATGTTCCCTAGGTAACTTTTATCTGACTTTTTATTTCTTGGTCTTTGGATCTCGTTGAGCTCGGTTATTGTCGGGCTCCTGTGTGATACTTGGTGTGAATCGTGTGTTTTTGTGTGTTTGTCTGTGTTTTGTCCTTTCTCACCGCCATAATGGCGTAGTTTGTTCATCGTCATCGTTCTGTGTATTTTAAAAATTTCTTATGTAATTAAATACTGCCCATGTTACGGGCAATGCTTGTAACTGACTTGATTTGACCCGATAAATCTTGCCCGTTGGGCTGGGGCCCGGTGTTCTTTCGGCGTGGTCTTGGGGTGCCCTTTCTCCCCGGCGACCCTTTTTGCTTTAAACCATTTTTTTTGGTAGGCGGGGTCGCCGTGGGAATCTTCAATCTTCAAGCTTTTGAAGTATTGAAGGACTGGGATCAGTTCCTGATAGATACCGCAGCTACTTCCTATTTTTGTTATGAACGTGACTGCTTCAAGAACTTTAAGGAACTAACAACGACAAAAGCCCTCCTTGCCGATAAGAAGTCGACTTGTGACGTTAAAGGAATAGGTGATATCGACTTCATCGTTAAAGACATTAAAAGTAATGTTAAAATCACTTTAAAAGATGTATTTTATACTCCAAACATGAGGAGGAATCTAATTAGTGGAGCAAGAATGAACATAGCAGGACTTAAAATAACTTGGTCAAATAATGTTATGCGTATATGTCATTCTAATGAATATGATCATTGATAATGAATAATGAATCATAATGAATATTTCTTTTCAGCAAGATATGCTTTATATAGTATCTGGTTATCCTTTATTAGACAGTGTAATGTATACTAGTGTAGATTTAAATTTAATCCATAAGAGATTATGCCATGTTGATATTCCTATTATTAAGGACATGTGCAAAATTAAATCGGTTAAAGGGTTGGAGAAAGTAAATATTAAAATAGATAATGAATCTTGTATAGCTTGTAATGTAGGTAAAGCAACAAGAACGTCTCTGAAAAAGAATTATGTGTACAAACGAGTAACAAAGACTGTTTTGGACAAAGTCCACATGGATTTATGGGGACCTGCACCTGTTAATTCTTTGGGGGGAAGTAAATATTTTCTGTCCATAATTGATGATTTTTCTAGAAAAATAGATGTATTTACTCTTAAAAGTAAAAGTGAAGTATTTTCAATTTTTAAAGAGTACTTATCTAGGGAACAACGCGAATTAGGAAGAGGAAACTTAAAAGTGTCAGGACCGACAACGGAATGGAGTTTTGTCATAAAGATTTTGAGACATTTTTAAGAAATTTGGGTATTAGAATTGAGAGAACATCTTTCTATTCACCGGAATTAAATGGTATAGCTGAAAGATTCAATAGGTCAAGTATGGAAGCGGTCAGAATTATGCTGCAAGATAATGCCTTACAACCAAGGTTTTGGGCGGAAGCACTTCATGCCTATGTTCATACTAAAAATCGGTGTAGTCATAAATTAACAGAGGAAAAAACGCCGACGGAAATATGGTCGGGACATAAACCCTCCATTAGACATTGTCGTACATTTGGTTCACTAGCATATGTGTATGTACCAACAGTTAATAGAAATAAATTACAACCCAAAGCTAAAATTGGAATATTGGTAGGTTACGCTGTGAATAGAAGAGGATACAGGGAATGGTTACCTAAAGAAAGGAAAGTCGAAGAAAGTATTCACGTTAAAATTGATGAAACGAAGAATGGCGTGAAAACTTTGTTTGGTAAAGTTAAACATTATGACTATGCTATATATCAATTGGATCAAAATTTAAATAACGATAGTGATTACAGGGCACAGGATGAAAAATCTAGTTCACCGAAAACACCCTCATCGTTAGATATTTCAAATTGGATAAGATTAGAAAAACCTAGGAAAAAAAGTAATAGGATAGATGTTTATTACTATCCTCCTAGTAAAGAACGACTTAGATCCATAAATGATGTTAAAATTTATTGTGAGAGAAACAAATTAGAGTTTGACCCTAATCAGTTTAACTTTAAACCAACAACAATAAATACGCGTTTTGAAGAAAAACGGAATGTAATAATGAAACTAGTTCAGATTCCGTAGATGAAGCAAGCCTTGTAAATGATATTTTTCAACACGAGATATACATAACTGAAATCCCCAAAACATTTAAAGAAACTCAAATTTCTCCTGATAAAGAAAAACGGGACGAAGCTATGTCTGAGGAGATTAAATTAATGCAGAATAGAAAGGTTTGGGATCTTGTTGAACCAAAATCGAATATGAAAGTTTTAGGTTGTAGATGGGTATACAATATTAAACATGATGAGAAAAATAATGTAGAGAAATATAAATCGAGATTGGTAGCACAAGGGTTTAAGCAACGACCGGGTGTTGATTTTACTGATGTATTTGCACCACTTGTGAATTTTGATATAATTAAATTTTTATTTGTTTTGTTAGTATGTATTTTAGGGTGGAATCATGCTCAGATTGATGTAAAAGGAGCATATTTGTATGGAAACCTGGATATTCCCATTTACATGCAGCAACCCGAAGGATTTGCTGTAAAAGGATGCGAGCATTATGTTTGCAGTTTGCATAAGAGTATATATGGTCTTCACCAGAGTGGTATTCAATGGAATATTGAATTCAATGAAATTTTATTTGGACTTGGATTTCATCAAAATGAGCTGTGTAATGGTCTATATACTAAAAGTAATTGTATTTTATTGGTATATGTAGATGACATTGTCGTTTTCAGCAAATCGCAAAGTGATCTTGAAAATTCAATTCTTAACATAAAAATTAAATTGGAAATAACAGAGTTGGGACCATTTAACTACCTACTTGGTGTAAATTTTGAGCGAATCGGTGATTCTGTGTATTTGCATCAGAATACAAATATAAATAAACTTAAGACTGGATTCAAAAATTTACCAAGGCGGCGAATTGCGTTACCTTTGAAAGTAGGTTGTATTTTACCTGATAGAATAAAAGAAAATGAGATAATAGAAACGGAACTTATGCGACAGATTCCGTATAAAGCATTAATTTGATGCCTATCGTTTATTGCGAATAGGTCCAGGCCAGATATTGCCTTTGCTGTAAACACAATGTCACAATTTTATAATAGATATACGTATCATCATTGGACTATTGTTGTTGATATTTTAAATTACGTGTTTAATACAATGTATTATAAAATAAATCTTTCGGATACTCATAGTATTAGGTTAACAATGTATTCAGATTCTAGCTGGGGATGCAAGTTAAATGATAGACATTCTACAAGTGGATATATTATGTTATTTGGAAATGTACCAATAACATGGAAAACTCAGAAGCAAACACGTATTGCTTTAAGCTCAATGGAAGATGAATTTATAACACTAACAGAAAGTGTAAAATGTATTATTTGGTATTCTAAAATTTTAAAAGAACTTAATTTAATTGATTTCAGAATGCCGGAATTGTATTGTGACAGCCAAGCAGCTATTCATTTTTCGAAAAATAATATTGAGAATAATAAAACTAAACATATTGACATCAAATATAAATTTGTTCGAAAATTATTATATGATAAAGAATTTGAACTAAATTATATAAATTCTAAGAAAAATTTGGCCGATTTCTTAACAAAACCTTTTGTAAAAGAAAAATTTCTTTCAGTAATAAAGGCTATATTTCAAAAGGATTCAGTGACTGATGGGGCCGAATGTTGGAAATTCAAATGAAATTGTTCAGTCACTGAATGAAACGCATCTCATTGGTTAATTTTCATGACGTAGCCGAAGTTACGGCACTAGTCAAAGTTGATTGGTTGTTACAATCTATATATATTGTTCATTTGTGTTTTTAAAACAAGCAGTCGAAGGAATGGCTGTCAGTGAGAGTGTAAGCTGCAAGACAGCAACATGGTTCTTTTTAAGTAAACTGGATTAAAGTTATTTTGTATTTTAAACTGCCTGGTATCTGCTTTAACTCTGCAACATTACACTCACGACATGCCAACAAATATGACGTAATGCGCGGAACGGCCTTCTGTGCATCGCGTTTGTTAACTCTCCCTAACCACAGCCATATTTGTAGAAAATGAAACGTTGTTGAGTTTTACAACTTGCTTAGCCTCTTATTCGCAACAGGAGTGATCAACAAATAGTTTACAAAAGTAACACAGGGCGTAGTACACTAACAAGTTGTAGGCTGAAAATCAAACAGTTTAAGTTCAACAAATTCCTTATCTATTCAAACTCATTCTATTCTTTTTCTTATTCAAACTACTCCCTCGAAGTGGACATCGCTAGTACACGAAGAAGTGGGTGCCGAATAATTAATCGTCCCTACGGATATAGAAATGGCGGGGTTCAGTGTCCCTCCACCAGTGATAGTACATACTTCCTACGGGAGTGGTAGGATTGTGTCCAGGTGATTTCCCACTATGTCTCCAGCCTCAGTACTCGAGATATTGCAGCGGCTGTCATTCAAGACCACAGATGATACGTCAGGGAGGGGCTGAAACAGCTTGTTTTGATTATCTATCAAACTACGCCTCGTCTATTTGGACGTCAGCAAATATACCACATTAACAAACTGAAAATTTCTTCAAAGCAAAACCATCACAAAAATAAGCAGCTTTCCCTTGTACGTCAGAAATGTTGAATCAGAAAATATCTTGAAGTTACGATTCTCCCAAACTTTTATAAAAATCTATGAACATGATTCTTTCAAAAAATGGCGCCAACGACAACGAAGCAATCAAACCCATTCAGTCTTGTTAGCCTAGTGAAGTAACAAATGCAGGGGTAAGTGGACGAAGGGGGTATGTAACATTTTGGTTAAAATTGAGTTAATGTCAGGGGTGAAGGAGGTATGTGTTGGTCTGTTTTTAGGTACTTACAGCAACTCTCCAGGAGCATTTTTAAGAGCTAGATATTAGTGTAATGAAGGAGGTATGCGACTACATCAAAGTTTATTTCTGATGGAAGAAGGATGTGTGCAACATAAAATACCACATACCTCCTTCTTCCTTTAGTCTTTTAATTTCACTAAATATATCTCCAGTGGATGAAGGAGGAATGCAATGTAAAATACCACATACCTCCTTCTTTCACGAGTTCAAAAAATCAACAATAGGGAAGTATGAAAAGCAATTATTGTGCTGCTGCTATATTTTTTCTTAATGATTTGTTTTCTCTTTATACTAATTTCCTTCTATATCTTTTTTCGATTCATAGCTGCGCCTTATTATTAGCCTATTACATTTCGAAAGGGCTCCAATAGAGCAAGAGCGCCTGAAAATGTTACTGTTTATATCATCAAACACATTTGAGGCTACCAGCGGAAGAATCTCATTATTCGAAAAATACCAATAATCAT
The DNA here is from genome assembly GCA_013235015.1 of Araneus ventricosus. Lineage (NCBI taxonomy): Eukaryota > Metazoa > Arthropoda > Arachnida > Araneae > Araneidae > Araneus > Araneus ventricosus. The sequence goes on along the minus strand of BGPR01011677.1, from coordinate 17,044 downwards.
AAAAATATCTTTTTCCACTTCTGTCAATTCCTTCAATGAATAAACTCTATATTGAGAAATGTAATGCTGAAAATGTCGAAGATCGAATCGAAGTCAAACCATGTACTTACCACAATATTTTCAACATTCAATTCAATTTTTCATTTGGTCATCCTGAAAGTGACTCTTGTGCCACATGTGTTTCAGGTGTAGTAAATGAGGAATTCAGAAAGCTGTTAGAGAACTAGCTGGAATCACACATCGTACTGCATATATATCATTATATCTTAAGCAAACAATGACTTTGCCTCGACTGAGTGTTTCTAAAGAATTTTATCTACGCCAAATTTGGTTTTACAATTTCGGAATCCACATCATAACCAATGATGTAGGAAAAACTGTATTCTGCACATGGACAGAAAATCAGGATTCTAGGGGTAGCAGTCAGATTTTCACTTGCCTTTTAAGAACCATTGAGACTGAAGTTTCGCTTAAACAAAAGAGTCACTTAATCATTTAGACAGACACCTGTTCAGGCCAAAATAAAAAAAAATTGATGATTTGCTTGTATCAATATCTTATACGAAAAGGTCAATTTAAGACAATCGGCCACAAGTTCACAAAATTACGCCATTCATACTTGGATTCAGATCGGGATTTTGGCCGAATAGAAAAAAATTTAAAGAAACACCAGATTATTTGTACTCCTTATCAATATCGTGAAATCATTGCCTTTTCTAGTAAAAAAATATGGTTATTGATATGAAAAACCATTTCAGAGATAATGAGGAAAAAAGATGAAACTTTTTAACCGGAAAAAGATCTCCTGAATGAAAAAGTACATTTCAGAGATGGAATTAAATGGATTCGCGTGCTTACTTTTGTGCCATACCTTTTCAAAGAGAACTTTGATCGCTATACTCCCTTTAGAGATGTAATTTTCGAAAAGATTTGAAAAATAAATCTTCTCTTACTGATGAATTCGGCATCCTAAGACTCTTCAGGAAAACTGGTACACTGTCTCAGTAAAAAGTTGAAAACCTTAAGGAACAGTTATTCTTCATTCCAGACCAAAATAAGTGGCTCTGTGAGAAGGTTTTGCATGAAAATCGGGTTAATGAGATAATATAAACAATAATTTTATTGAAAGCTTCTTGTTTAATAAATTTTCATAAAATTATTTTTAAAAATACAAATTTTGTGAGTGGAAGAAGGTGTTATGTACAATACATATTTTATTTTTATTTTTTAAACTCATATTAAAACAAAATTCATACTGAATAAAATTTTTACCACGTATAGGAATAGTATATTTTACTAAGAACTTAAAACAATAATAACAAAAAAAGTACAAAAATGGCAATTATCAATGGCATAAGGCTAAATATCTCAGAACACATTTGCTGATACATACCCCCTTCATCCATTCACCTCCTCAAATACTACGAGACCAAGACCCTTTACTGACCTAGCAATCACATCCATGACCGCTCACTACTTCTAGGAGCTCGGTCTTTCTCTTGGAGCAGATAACAACAGCGGCCTTTGTTCCTACGGCATAGCTGAAAGCGGAATTAACGATCCACTAATAATAGGTTAAATAAATTTTTAACCGAGTTTAATGGTAATTGTACTTATTTCCCTTTTTTTCATTAATCGATTCCTTAATTTTTTAAATAATATTTAAAATTATCCGAAAATTAGAGTTAAAATGTCACAATCTAAGGTTTAAAACATTAATTATTATACAACTCACCTTTCAACAAACCCAAAAAGGCACGTCCCGAAACCCGAAAAAAATCCTGCACATCAATTTATGATGTTCATAAAAGAATACATGGATTGTAAATTGGTTGGAACACAACTCTGATCAAATATTAACAGAATTGTCAAGAGTAGGCTTGAAAGGGCTAATCATTCATTTATAAGATAATGTAAGCATTATATCTGGATGTTTTTGAAATTCTAAGACAACAAAATCTTAATGCAAATTAATCTTTCACGCGCCAAGCACTTCAACACAATCAACATTTCACCTTCGATAGCGAAATGCATACAAGATCAGTGCAGCGAACACTGACTAAATTTGTATTGCCACATATTCTTCATCAATAGCAAGGTCCGGAGATTAAGAAGCCCGAGTTCAACTGCTACGTTAACCCTCGACATCATAGATGTCTTAGACTACATTTGTAATTACCAGCCAGAATATAAAACTTTAGGCCTTAAATAAAAGATGTGACAAGACAATAAGAGAATGTGTGGTTTCAAAATATAAAAATTTATATAGGAAGTTCTTCGTATAAAAATAGTGGTAAATTTATTGAGCGTGTCTGCTTAGCATTCTTAGAAATACCATTGCACAAGCTCTTTCATAAACTGTCAATTTCGATATATACTTCGAGCAGCATTTATCGCCATTCGAAAGTGGATATTCAACAAATTTCATTTATACATTTACTTCTTTTATTCTCCAGTAATCAGTGTACTTACATGGCAGTGTCAGAAGTTCCCTTACGAGAAAAGAAACGGTGCCATCCAGCGACAAAGCCGCTAACTATATATTATATGACTAAATTCGAATTTATATTTAGTTCTTATTATAGTAATATTAATATACAGTAGAGGAAAAAAAACTATCCATCTATGATTATTCTGCTATCTTTCATCGTATATTGAATTTATAAAAGTCGTTTTGTATGCAATAAAGTCGTCGAGTGAAGTATTTTTCCATCTAAATATTTCATAAGAGGTTATTTACATATGTGAAGGTGTAATATCGTTAAAATTTAAAATAGCACAATCCTTTTTTTAATTTCGTAAATAGAATCCTTATGAAAAAATCATCCTGCATGTAAATTTTGATTAATATAGTCCTCAATAGATATTTGATATTTTCAGTTTCTGACATATGGAGACAGCTGCTCATGAGCTTTGTACATTTTTGGCTACACTGCACTTGAATTGTCAGTATACTCAATGCACTAAAATTTGGTATCCAAGCATAAATTTTGATATAATTTTGAAATCTATTGACATGAATATGCGTTGCTTTAGGAAATTTCAAAGTAAGTTCAATTATAAATATGCAGAAACCCTCATATGATATTACCCCTTATGAATGACATGGAATGTTTTAGTAGACGATGTTTCCTGAAAACGATGAATGACGGCAGAATACAGATAGGTGATTCGTTTTTTACAGCAACTGTACAAGAGAATATCAAGCATTTCAGTTATCCGACTTTTTTTTCTATTTTACGCAAGTTTAAAGCATTGGAATTAGTTTTTCGGTTAATCAAGTCAAACTCAGTGTGCAAAAAATCGTGATATAATTTGAACATAGTAGAAATTAGAATATTCAGATTTAACTAACTGTTAGGTTAATAAACTCTGCAAAGAATTATAATTAATAATATGCCAAGTTTTATCGCTAATTTATTGATCACATTTGTCCCTACCATTTGTTTAAGTAACTTACTTTTTGACCGAAGGAAGCGAGGTTCTGTTTCAACACGACCGCTCGACATCTCGTCTGTTTGTCTGTGAATTTCTTTCTTCAATTTTCTTCGAATCGGCATGATTCTGCTTTGAAGTCACTAAAAACGACCTATCTGTAAGGATTACAAAATTTTTTTATTCAGTTTCATGATCGTTGCCGTTTTAATGGTTTTATTGTTTCGCGAGATACAGGCGAGTTTTGAACCTTTAAAACGTTTGAAACCATTTGGTGATGGCGAGGCATTTAAATTCTATCTGCGGCCTAGACACACTAGACATAAACGTATCATCGGCGTAAAGGCTGATCATAATATTTCTGACCTGTGGGATGTCATTCATGTACAAAACAAAAATTATTGGCACCAGAATTACCCCTTGGGGTACGCCAGCCTGAAGTTTTCTTGGTGTAGAGTCTGAGTTTTTAACAAGAAAAGTGAAGTGCCTATTCTTAAGATATGATTGTATTATCTCAATAATGTATTGAGGAAATTTGTAAGCAATTAATTTGTGAATCAGACCTTCGATCCATACTTTATCGAAGGCTTTTGCAATATCTAAGAATATGGCAGCAGTAGCCAGATTGGAATTCTTCCCTTCATTAATAAACTCTACAACTCTAAGGAGCTGATGGGTCGTGGAAAGTTGTGGGGTAAGCCCAAATTGCTGAGGAATAGGAAGCCTGAGTTTTGTGGCATGTGTTAAATACCTATTTAGGATGAATTTCTCTCCTAGCTTACTGAGAGTTGGTAACAACGATATTGGTCGGTAACTAACAGGGTGAGTCGGATCCTTTCTCGGCTTCAAAATTGGCTGAACTCTAGCCGTTTTCCAGCAGTTGGGAAAGTGTCTGATTTTGAGCATGTGATTAAAAATTTCAGTCAGTTTTAGGATAATTTTCAGGGGCAAATTTTTTAGCATCTTATTTGTAATGGAGTCAATTCCAGGAGCGTTTTTGATTTTAATGTGCTTCAAAAAGCAAATAATCTCAGAAGGTGGTACCTTTTTGAACTTTGAAGTGCGGATTTCATTTTTAAACTCTCTAATGGATTTTTCAACTGTTCTCTCGGTATTTGGGTCACCAAAATCATTGGGGGTGAATTGACTCTCTAGATGATCAGCAATAATTTCCGCTTTTTCCTGGTCCGTGTGCGAAGGTAGATTGGTGCCTGGGTTTTTTAATTGAGGAATTTCAGATCTTTTAGATTTCAGCTTCTTAGTACGACGCCAGAGGGTTCCATCATATATATTTAACTGCTCGTTTTGGCTAATGTACATACTTTGATTGAATTCGGACATTGCATTTCGAAACCTGGCCTGTGAAAGGTTAAATAAATTTTTTGAGGCAGGATCTCTGAATCTTTGCCAGACCTTCTTCGATCTATTTCGTGCCGTTTTTAATTCTCTTAAATGAGGGGGACAGGTAAAGTTCCTCGTGATACTTTAACGGCCTAGAGCTATTATTGTAAGCGTTGGTAATGTCGCTCATAATTTTATTCACTTCATTCTCAAGATCGTTTGAATTTAAAATTTTGGGGAATATAATTTTAACACTTTTATTCAAATTATTTTTAAAATTGTCCCAATTCGTCGAGACCTTTTGCCTTTTTACAATGAGAGGTACAATATTGAAAACAAAGTTAAGTATTACCGGATTATGATCCGAAGCAAGATCAGGAATAGATTCGATTTTATACCTATAGGCGAAATTTTTTGTTAGTGCTAGATCGATGGTTGTGGCCGAATTCGGTCCATATCTAGTGGGGGTTGGATGAGCCAGTATTTCAATATTTTAACAGTGCGCATATTTATATAAGGCTTTACCTGTCGCATTTATGCGCTTACAATTCTAGCTGGTATGATGGCCATTGAAGTCGCCACACATAATTACACTATTATTGAGATTCAAAATTTGTCATAATTGAAGGCTGATTAGCCAGGGAAATTTTTACAATCGTGTTAGAGACATAGTTCATGTTCGGGACAAATAACTCAACATGATTGAGGTTACTTTTAACAAAAAATCCAGTCCCACCAGAGAGTGGGGACTGTGGTCCGTCTTGACGGTAGAAAGTATAGTTAGGGAGGTATGGGGAGAAGCTATTCTTAATTTTGGTTTCTTGAAGTAGAAGAAGATCTGGTTTTTTCTCGTCAACAAAGGTACGAAGATCATGAATTTTATGCGTAAGACCATTCGCATTCCAAAAGCAGATACAAAGACCACGAAGAAACGAACGAAACGGAGCAAAATAACAAACTTTATATAGAAAATATATTTATAAAAAATAGTGGTAAATTTTTTAAGCATGTTTCGAAATGCCATTTCACGGGCACTACCGTTATTTGTCAATTTCGGTATATACTTCCAGCACCATATATCGCCATTCAAAATTGGAAATTCAACAAGCTTCACTCATATATATATATTCACCTGCCAGTCTCAGAAGTTCCCTTAGCAGAAAAGAAACGGCACCATCTGGTAGCAAAGCGGCTAATTATATATTATTTGACTAGATTATAATTAATATTTAGTTATTATTATATTAATATATTAAGTTACAGTCTAGGGAAAAAACTATCCATCTTATCCACCCTTTGTTTTAATATATGATGAATGACGGCAAAATAACTCTGGATGTTTCGGTTTTTTTCCCGACAGAAAAAAATATTACCAAACATTTCAGTAATCATAATTTTTTTATTTTACACAAATTTAAAATATTGAAGTTAATCTTTTTGTTAATCATGTTAAATTTATTGTGCAAAAACTCTTGATATAATTTGAACATATAAGAAATTAGAACATTCAGATTTAAGTATCTCTTTGGTTAATGGAAGTCTGCAAAAAATTATAATTTATAATATGCCGAGTTTTATCACTAATTTATTGATCATAAGTTATATTTGTTCCTGTTATTCGTAACTTGCTTTTTGACCGAAAGAAGCGAGGTTCTGTTTCAACACGACCGTTCGGTATTTCTTCTGTTTGTCAGTAAATTTCTTTGTTTTTCTGTCACGACCAAGCCCGATGTTCAATTTTCTTCGAATCTGCAAGATTTTGCTTTGATGTCACCAAAAATGACGTAACTGTAAAGATTTTATTATTATTTTTTTCAGTTTCAAGGTGATGACCGTTTTAGTGTTTGACAAGTTACAGGCGAATTTTGCACCTTTAAAACATTTGAATCAATTTGGTAAGGACAACAAATTTAATTTCCATTTTGTTAATATTGATAAAAGCAAACACTTAATTGCAATTTTGTGGATATTTTTAAAGCAGATACTTGTGTAAATAATTCGCATTAAAAAAAATGGCTAAACCCTTGAAGACTGCGATAAAAAAAAATTAAAGGTTTTTTTTTTCTTTTGAAAGCGAGGTTTATTCTTACAGAATTGTTAGTAAGACATATTTTCGGTTTGTTGGTTTGGGCCTGGGTTATGAAGAGGCGTGCATAGAAACTTAAAGGATTAGCGCAAATGAATTGCGTAATTACGCAATAACGGCCTTTCGTCATTTTGTGATGAGAGAAGACAAATAGACGATTTCAACAACTTTTTTTTAAAACGAGTGAAACGAAAATTGGGCACGGATATACAATTAATGTTAGCAGGTCTCATACCAATGTTTATTTATCATTGCCATAGGGTTTACGAGATATAATGTTTTGGAGGTTTTGAAGTATGCGATTATACAGACCGACAGACAGTCAACCCTTTGACGGATTTTGCAAAACATTTGTTACAGACAGTCAACCCTTTGACGGATTTTGCAAAACATTTGTTACAGACCTACTTTACTCATGATAAAACTATGTACTAAACGTTAGTCATTTAGCTGCTCAATTTTCTGAGATATAGAGTTCACATGAACGCTGACAGACAGACAGACTTCTCGTTGACGGATTTTGTTCAGAATTTGATAGAAACCTACAAATTATGTGTCAAGATCACATACCAAATATCCCTAAGCTTTAATAGTTTTCAAGTTATCGTGTTCACAGGAACACAGACACATACACAAAGGCAGACATTATTCCAAAATTGTGTTTCTCGGACTCAGGGAGGACTAAAAACGTGGAGATTCGTTAAAATCTAGAGTTCCAATTTTTTGACGATTACAATACTTTCTCTTTGTATACTTCGCATTAGAGAAAGTAAAAATCCTTCAGCTCGTCAAGGAAATCGAAATTAATAAAAATTCAAAGAAAAAAAGTTATTTTAACCGTTCTTGTATTAAATCAGGGAGAAATGTTGTAGTAAAATAAAAAAAATCTAGATTAAATTTTAAAATTCGGGCTACGAGGTGCAGGATTAGTACTACTTAGTCACCATTAGTACTACTTGTGTGCCAGATTTCAAAGTTGTAAGTGCAATATTTTTCGTCTAAAATTCACACACACAAATATTGCCTTTTATATATTAGATTCATATACGTAATATCTCAGAGAGCTTGGTTTACAGATTCCGCAATAATTTTGGTGAAATAAAATATGAAAGGAAAGTGTAGTAGGATTGTAATTCAGTTTTCAAAAATGAAAGAGACATATGCAATTAAATATTTGTTTAAACAATGAAAGCGGTTTGAATTCCTTTGCAACAATGAAAAGTATTGTTGTAAACTATAACAAAAAATATTTTTAAAAAATTTATTAAAATTAGAGAAAGTATTGTAAACCAACTTTTTGTTTAAAGCAAACCTCATTGAAATGGAAATTATATGTTCTTTCTCATGGTGTATATATTTTCTTACTACGATTATGCAATGGAAAAATGGAGAACATAAATTCAATGGAGAAATGGGTACGAAAAAAAATTCGAAATAACACAAAAAATTAAATAAAAACTGTTTAGGTTAAATTTTAAAATTCGGTCTTCGATGTGTATGGAGTCACCGTTAGGGCAACCTGTGTGCAAAATATGAAGGTTGTAAGTGCAATATTTTTCATCTAAACCTTACACACACGCGCACGAGCTCCCACACATACACACTTGCAACCCATACTCACCGGAATTCTCACTATCTACGAATCATCTATTTCGACATCAGGAAATATACCACATTACCAAATTGTAAATTCTCTAAAGAAGAACCATCATAAAAATCAGCGGCGTTCCCTGGTACGTCAGAAATGAAAATATCCGGAAGTATCTTAAATTTACGACTCTATCAAAATTCTATAAGAAGCTATAAACCTGATTCTTTAAAAAAAATGGGTGACTTTGCCACTACCGACCTAGAAATCACATTCATTACAGTAGCACATCTAGCAGTTTAGTATTTCACTTGGTGCAAATCACAAGAGCTTCCTTTGCTCCCAACGGAATAGCTCAGAGCGGATTCGACGATAAAAATCAAACTAATAATAGGTTAAATAAATTTTTTGCATCGCTTAACGGCAACTTGATTGAAACAAAACTCTGATAAAATATAAACAGAATTGTCAAAAGTAGGTTAGAACGTTCGTAACATTCATTTATAAGATAATGTATGCATTATTTGCGGATGTTTTTCAAATTCTAAGAAAAAAGTAATAATGCGAAGAAATGCCACTTGTTAAAGAGAACATGAAATGAGGCATAAATAAAGTTTTTCAGTGCGATTTCCAAGATTAAACAACCTGACAAGGGATTCAAACAATTCTAAGTCAATAAAAAATAATAGGACATGGAGCATCCTTTTGTCGGAAAACATGAACTTCGCTATATTTCATAAAACTCTAGTGGAAACTACATATTAGCATTTTAGGTGGTCACTTTCCGCTTTCCACAGTAAAAAATAAATCTACAAAAGGTATTTTACTGCATTATTTACTTAAGAAAACATTCAACAATTTTCAGTGCAATTTATACATAGCGATATTGACAGTCATTATTGATTGAAAGTTCCATAATAGGAGGCTGAGTTTTTCCGCATTGATATTGCTTTCCTCCCATCGAGTGGCGCTGCGATCGTTTATAACCTTATTATTCATAGTTTGTAAGAGCATTATTAGCTCTCAGTTTTATACAGAATAATTAAATTAATTGTTGCTGTCTAAACAACCTTTCAGTTGAATTAGGTAACAGTAACGATATTTTTATCAAATGTAGGGAAAACGCAGTTAACACTTACTGAGGAACCTCGGTCAGTCAAACCTCAGGAGTCCGAAATTTCGTATAACTTAAGCATATTTACTTTATTTTCAGAATTTTTAAAACAAAAAGAGGAGAAATAATAACAATTAAAAAAAGAAATATAGCAAATTTTTATTTCTAACTTAAAGAAATGAATTGGTACTTAAGAATGAATAAAGAGCTTTAATTAGCAGAAATAAAATCGTTTAGCCTCTTTTGACGTAAGGAACTAAACCTGCTGATGATGTGATGTTCCGTCAGCGCTGCATAAACATCACTTTGGTCGATGTAGTGTTAGTGTGCTGTTCCACGAAGTGGCGAGAGTTCAAGTCCCCTAGACTCGTTTTAAAAGACCTGTCAAGAATTCTTCACTTTACTCGAGATTATCCTATCTTGAAAATTTAAACAAAGTCACTTAGAACACTGTTACTGGACTTCAAAAAGAATATATTCTTTCACGCTACAAACAGTTTAACACAATCAGCATTTCGGCGTTGGTAGGGAAACGCAAGATCAGTGGAAGAGAACTCTGAATTTGTTATGTCCCATTTTTCTCAAAAGTGGCAAGTTCAGGAGGTTAAGAACCCCGAGTTCAACCACTACATTAAACATCGTCGAAGGTTTAGACTACATTTTTAATAACCAGCCCGAATATACAAATTCAGACTTTTGATAAGAGTGGTTCATTTATTTTTCAACTAGAAATAAATTACAAAATGAAAGAAATTATATAGAAATATTTGTAAAAAATAGTGGTAAATATTTTTAAGCGTGTCTAAATCTATACTTACATACATAGAAATGCCATTTCACTGGCGCTTTCATAAACTGTCAATTTTGATATCTATTTCAAGCAGCATGTATCGCTATTCAAAAGTGGAAATTTAACAAACTTCATACATACATTTACTTCACTTATTCTTCACTAACAGAACATTTACATGTCAGTCTCAAAAGTTCCATGAGGATGAAAGAAACTTCGCCACCTAGTGGCAAAACGACTAAGTCATATAATTATATATTATATGACTAGATTAGGATTTATATTTAGTTATTATTATAGTAATATTAAGGCACAGTCGAGGAAAAAAACTATCTATCTAGGATTATTCTACATCGTTTATCGTATATTAAATTTATATGTCATTTTCAGGCAATAAAGACGTCTAGTAAAGTATTTTTTCCGTCTAAAAAATTCTTCATAGGTTTTCAACATGTGAAGCTTTAATATATTTAAATTTTTTAATTGTAACATTCTTTTTTAATTTAGTAAATAAAATCTTTTTGAAAAAGCACCATACGTATATATAAATTTTGATAAAATAGTCATGAAGGTATATTTGACATTTTGTGTTTCCGACATTATGGAGACAGTTAAACTCTGTTCTCTGGACGTTGGTAGTAGTATTTTCATTAATGGGGCATTTTAAAAAAACTTTTAAAGTTATGAACTACATGTTGCAGTAGATTAGTAATTGATAAATGTCAAAACTTTATTTTTGAAATTTTCTAGAAAAAAGTAAATTCTTTGCTACTCATGATCGTTGTAAATTTTTGTTGAAACTGCATTTGAATTGCCAGTGTGCTCAAAGCACTAAAGTTAAAAATGAAATACTTCATTTATTGTTTTAACGAAATGCTAACATAATTGTACAGATCAATACGTTGCTGACAAAAATTTACTATAATTTTCCCTTCTTGCACATTTTTTCTCTACTTCTCTATCACTACATAATAGTTCGTCTTATGTATGCAGCCTCTGAGACCTTGAACTGCAAGGATAGATTATGGCTACCGGCCTGGGCTCGATACCAAATATCATGCTGATTTTATTTGTTGTAAAAAAACAAACGAACAATATAAGATGTGATGCTCCATAACTTATTTTCAATAGTCTAATAAAACTCAGAATATAATTTGAAGTCAAAGAGGGAGATATTCGCTAGTAACTAAGATTTACTATTGGAATAAATTATAAATTTAAGGTTCAAAAGTAATTACTCTGAAAAATATGGGACTTAAAAAAGTTACAATTTTTCCTCAAACATTGATTCCTTTTAGGATTTAATTTTGTTTATGAACATTAAAATATCATCATAAAGAGAAAGGTGATATATAGTTCTCTGTCAAACGCAAGTTGCCCATCGTAATTGATAGTTTCCTTAAACAGAATAATTTTTGCATGTTCTATATAAATAGTAAAAGTTGGGATGGATAATGTTTTCAAGAGAAAAAATATTGAAACCGTGTAAAATGTAGGACATTTGATATATTGGTCGACATTGAGTCCATTATTGAGCATTATTAAATGTAGAATCGCGGGAAGAAAACGAACCACACAACAATTTTCTGCCTTCGTTCATCATATATAATAAAAGAGTTCAAACTTTCAGGAAATAACGTTTCTAAAATATTCCATCTCTTAAAATTTCATAAGGTGCCGCTACATATTTATAACTGCACTAAATTTGAAAGTTCCATATTTTTGTCAATGTATTTCAAAACAGCATCAAAATTATGCTCCGAGACCAAATTTCATTATTTTAGCTCCTTTCGTTTAGATATTTTAAGCAAATGAAATTGTTAATTGTGATTGTTAAATAAAAATTAAAAACTTTTTGGGATATCTTAAGAAATAATATGGTTATTGACCTAGAATTTTTGTTATAAAATTATGAATAACTCTACACATTCTGTACTTATAATTTTGATTTCAAGATAATTTGAGTGTACGAAAAATGTTACCAAATTTGATGTTTAAAGATTTTTGGATAGCAATATATAAAATTTTTTATATTAATCGATTCAGGAGTCTTATTTGTACGAGTAGTTTTGAATTTACATTAATTTTTTTATTTCCGCTCTAAAACCATGCAATTAAGAGGGCATCACATATTTCGAAAAAGTATCGTCATTTGGTATTGTCAAGGGTATTGGATATTTATAGCATTACTTTCTAGACCAATATGGTTTGATACAAATTTTGGCTTAAAAAATCACTATTTTTAAATTTTCATTTCCTCCGAGGTGCAAAAGCATGAAGGCGAAGAACTAAAAATGTTTCGGTGTTTTCCATTGCACTATGTTTTTTAAAGAAACTCAATATCCAGATACAGTTGGAAGTTACAGTAAAAATAAATCAGAAATCATAAATAATAGATCATAAATCTTTAAAAGATGATAAGAAGATTACAAATAATCAATTATTGAAGAGTAGCATTTGAATAACAATAAATGTAGTTCAAATCCATAGAATTAATTGAAATAGCTTCTAACTATTTTTAATTTTAAAAAAATGTGATTATTAAGTAATTTTCAAAATTATGTATTTTAATATAGGAAGTTCGTCTGCGTTTTTGGTTAAAATTAAAATAACCAGGCAGAGGGTTCTCCGTTTTAAAAACGAAGAAAAACATTAATAATCTATAATATACAGACGTTGAACTATTCAAAATTATTTTCACAAGGCATTTCATTAAATATTATTAGACTTTAAAGTAATTATATCTTTTTCAGTAACTGAACTGGCATTGAAGTTCGGATAAAATTGCATTTTTTCGCGGAAAAGCATTTAATAAGCTATGTGAGTTAAGCTCCGCTTTTTAAGTAGGGAAATATGAAGATATTGAACATATTATAAACTTGAAAATTGCAGTATTTAAAAAAATTACATAACGAAAATCTACCAATAATGCAAGTATGAAAACAGGTTAATATTATTAAATGTAAATACTTTACCACTTTAATTTATAACATTTAAATTTAATGGGAAATGTCAAGATCAATATTATATCTCCAACACGTCTTCGAACCTTAGCTACCCGGTTTTACCCCACTTCCCCCCACCTAAATGTTTTGAGCAGGGTCAGTTGGGGTAATTGGGGGCGAATTTTGCACTCTGTCATTTTTTTCCCTGCAAAAGTATAGTATGTGATGGAAAAGAGGTCTAAATTTTGTGTGGGTGCATAAACATATTCCGCAAGGTTCATTCAAGAATGCCTGCTTTCAAAAATAATGTATTAATAAATTAACCTAACTTTAGGAGCCTTCTTTTTTCATCCCGAAGTGTTCCCACTTATCCCAGAGACTACGGGGTAATTGGGAACACGTTTTTCGGTTTCTGATCACAGTAACGAATGGATTTGAAGAGAATATATTTGAAATGCTTAGAAACTGCTGCATATTGCCTCAAAATGCATTTACCTGTATTTTTCTAATTATCAAAAATACTGTTTTTGAATGCTTTTCAGTAACAATATATTCTATTTCATGGAATATTGCATTTAAAATATTATAACTATTTTCTACCTTAAATTTTATGTATTTTATAATCATTCTATCTCAAATTTTTTCAGAAAAAGTTGGGAAATGCATCTTTATGGAAACTGAAATAACTGAATATTATGACACACTAGAAGGAAGTAGGTAAGACTTAAAAATCACAAATAAAAATTAGTAGAAACAAATAGATCAATTTAGTAATACAAAGTAAAATTTCCACTTGAAATCGAAAGCCCTATTAACTATTCTACAAATTTTTCTTTGACATTTACACTGCTTGAAAACCAAATTATTGTTTCCTACAATCTATTTCAAAGATACGATCTGGGAGTAGAGCTTTTAACTGACTCTCGGAAATAGCAAACTAGTTATTCAGAACCGAAACAAATTTTGGTGGTTCTCAAACCTGCCATATCATATTCACCCACCACAGTCAACTTTTCGAATTTCACAGACGAACTAATAATGTTTCTTCCTTCTGGCACCTCTAGATTTAAAGATCAAAACAAACATATTTGTTCAAAAATTAAGTATGGATGATTCCAGATAAATTACTTCCTACATCAACGCAGCTTCTGTATTGTGTTGAAAAAGAGTTAAAATCCTCATCTTCAGATTCCTCCATCAGTTTCACATTTTCAAATTTATCGTCACCAATTTCTTATTTTCTTCCATACTTAAAGTCAAATGGCTTCATGTCATTATTAACAAAGAACTTTCATACGTAAAAAGTAATAAGTGTCATGGTAAATTGTTTTTAAACATCAGATGTTAATTTGGCATAAAGAGCGAGCTTTACTAGGAAGACAGAACCCAACCACGTTTCTAGATTGTTGTAAAGTTGCTTCCTATCAAATAATAAATTATTCCAAATACATAAAAATATGGGTTTTTGTTATTTTAGAAGCCTGTTCCAAATTACCGTGCAGTAAAAATTGTCAGGGTAATTAAGAACACTAACCTGTTGCTCAGAATAAAATTTTGAAAGGAAAATTGAAGTTTCCTCTTGATCATTAAATCTTGCAGATCTAAGAAATATATTAATTAGCAACTTAACTTGCATATAACCAGCGAAGAGAACGAAAAATGAAACTTAAGGAATTTTGATTTCACTTTTCTGAGCACGGTTGCAATTACAGGTAAGAAACGTTACCAAATAATATTATAAGAAGGAAAAAAGTAGCCAAAGGAACATGCACTGCTATCGGCAAAGAGGAAATTATTGCATGTAAGCGTGCAAGCAAAAAGAAATTATTGCGTTCTACACTGTATTTATATAAGAGAAAGGACTTCAATTATTCTAGTGGTAATCTACAGTTCTTAACGAGGAATTGTTACGTTTGCTTTCCGATGCATTAACGCGTAGCACAAAAAACAACATGTCTATCAATACACAGTGCTGAGAGAATCCATCAAATAATCTGGAAATGAGTTTTTTCATAAAAGTAAATATTAATTTTTCTATTTTCTTTCGATATAAAAGCTGATTAAGGACCTTATAAAAGCAGGTAAATACAGTTTTTTTCTTTACTTTGTTTATTGGGATATCTTAAAAAAAATAAAATTAATCAAAACACAGATAAGCGAAGAAAATCGAAACGAATTCAATATCCTTCCTTTGTAAAGATTTCGTGATCTATTCGAGATGTTGTGAAGATCCCCGTGATGATGCGAATCTACTATGCAGTTACTCTACAATTTCAAGTAATTTTAGAAAAGATTTTTCCGATCACATGCAGTGATTACTGCATGGACCAATAACATGAAAAATTTTCGAAAAAAAAATTATTTTTTAAATAAAATTCTTTTTTCTGTATGTTCATCAAATTGTGCAAATTTGATTTCAGCGCCCTCAGCCGGTATAACGGTCACAATCTGTCACTTACTAGGTCACAGGGTAAAACACTGTTTGGAAAATTTCGCCGATTTTGCAATTATATTGCTTCATTAATCAATTTGCTGCTAAATGACGTAAATAATTGCGCTCTGAGTAGTTTAATATCGCAAGAATACAGAACAAGAACGAAGACTATCATTCAAATCGTTTTTCTTTAACATGAAATTTTATAATTATTTACATGGAAAAATTGTTCGTTTCTAAAATAACTGAGAAACTATACATTGACTCGTACACATCTCTGTTTTAAAACATATTTCATACATTTAGTCAATATCTACTTTCTTTTCGTCTAAAATTTTTAAAAAGTTGTTGGATAACAGCGTCGCTCTTTGAATTTCGAGGTCCAAGGAACACATACGTGAATGGGGTCCCCAATAAATAAAAAAAATGAATAAAGAAATAAAATAATTAATTTTTAATAAAAAAGGAACATAAGGAGCATTTATTCTTATCAAATAGCAATACTGAACTTATAGCAAATTAATATTAATATTAAAAAAACTTTATCATTTGCTTCTAAAATTAATGAACATATCTTAAATCTGCTTTGATTTCAGCAAATTTATCTATTATTTCTTCTAAATTAGTCTTGAAATAATTTATTTTCTATCGGAAGATTCATAAGTTGGATAGCCTTTCTAGTTTGATTGTAGAAATAAGTTTGTTTGACGGATTTCATGAACGTTTCTGGCTGTTGAGAACATTAATTGAAATATAACTCTTTTTCAATAGCATATTTGTATCAAAATATATTACGCATGCTGTCTGGATCTTTAACCCTCTGAGTGGTTACCTGTTTTGATCTATTTACTTTAAAGTCTTAAAAATTTGCTTTTAACGTGGATAATTGGATGTTTTTTGCATTTAATCCAGTCTCTGAAATCTTAAGAATATTTTATCCATAATAGTTTAGGAAATTATACATACACGCATGAGTTATCTGCTTTTAAACTCAATATGAGAAACGGAAAAATACGTGCAAAACGCTTAGAGGGTTTTAAGCTGCTTTTAACACATTAGAATTTAATTTTTTATTACAAAATAGTCATTAACATTCTATTAGGTCTAATTATTTTAGTTTTAAAGAAAAAATATCAATACGAATGAACACAAAATAGCCCTCGAATTCCTTCAAAACGGGATGTAATGTAACTAATGAATGAATATATTTATATCCTCAAGATACATTTTGACCATTTCATGATGAAAATGATTACGACTGACGGAGAGTTAAATAACCAGACAGATCATCAAATGAATATGCAACAGCAC